>SNQJ01S0073737.1:0-25110 GCA_010110895.2 Picea sitchensis
CTTATTAATTAAACAATCAAGTGTTACATAAATTGTCAACCCAGGGAAGTTTGTTTATTTCAAAGGCAATTACACACTGTATATGCTCAATCTCAAAAGCAATCTGGAATTGTAGTAAAAGTACATTGATCACACCTTGCTTGAACAGACTGGAATTCTACTTTGAATTATAATAAAAGAAATCTATCTATTGCAGAGTTTTAAGATTCAAAAGGAAATAACTATCATAAGAATCCTGGATTACATTAAGAAATAGCAACCTAGGAAAAAGGAACTTTTCAGCACACTGCAAAGATGATTAACTATTCTGTAACAGAGAACATGAACCTATTCCCCAAAGCAGGAATCTTCAGCACCTGTCTCTGACTTACACACTTTCATAAACCCATCAAGCAGAATCACCAATCAGAATGATTAACAATTACCGAAGACTAACTATCCTGTAGCAGAGAACATGACCATATTCCCCAAAGCAGGAATCTTCAGCACCTGTCTCTGATTATCACACTTTCATAAAATCGGAATTACCAATCAAAATGATTAACAATTACCTAGGAATGAATTGTATGAAAACAATGTAACAATCAGTAGAAACAAAGTTTTAGCAAAACAAAGTTTCAGCAAAACAAAGTTTTAACAAGGTATGAATAAAAACAATACTAACACACTATAGAAACTAATGGGTGAATCTTGTGAGGAAGGTGGGCCCTTTCCTTTTCACAAGATTCCCCAGAAATAAAAGAAACTAAAAAGAAATGCTCAGAATGATTTTTTATTCATCTATTAAATGTGTCAAGTTACAATATCCAGCGTGAACACACTCCTCCTCTCTGATTCGTTTCTAGCTAAGACTCTCAGATCCCCTCTAATGTCGATTTCTCCCTATTTAAAGAGGAGAATCCTCTTAATACAATTGATCATAAAATTACATGTGTACATACAAATCCTATTCTTAGTCTGATCTAATCTTCTATGTTGGAATAGGATATTCTGATCTCCCGTAGTAAAATGTTGTTACAGTAGTTGGAATGGTGCTAACTTGAGGTGCAGTTGTTGTGGCCGGTGTAACAGCTTCTTTATTTATCTTCTTGTTACTGTTGTTTGTATACTATTTCAGCATCGCAAATCACAGACTGATTCAGCGACGGGATTTGCATCATGTTTGACTATTTCAGCAACGTGGTCTCAAGCAGCAACGATGGTTGGTGCTGGCTTAAGGTACAGATGTTGCGGCCAGTGTAACAGCTCCTTCTTGTTACTGCTTTGTGAAATGTTGTTTCAGCAATGCAAATCACGGACTGTTTCAACAACGGGATTTGCGCGTTGTTTGACTGTTTCAGCAATGGGTCTTCAAGTAGCAGTAGTGTATAATTTGCAGTTCAAACTGTTTCAGCAACTATATATTTCTTATCAATGGCTAAGTATGAGAGTAATGTAAAATTACATGTAAAACAAATTAAACATATAGCAAAGAGAAGAAACGTTATATACCTTTGGAAAAATAGGTTAAGGTGATAATGTAGACTTAAATGTGAGTAGGAAAAGGATGTAATGATAGCAAAAAGTATGAACAAAATGGTACATTATAGAGTCCTAACAAGTAGGTCAAAGTGATTGATGCTACGTTGTCTATTCATTGGCTTCTTAGTTCTATGTTGTAAATATTGTCTATTTCTTGACCTCCTCAGTTGCATGTCTCTAAACTTAATTTCATAGTTTACAATATTATGACCAAAATTAGAACAGTAAAAACAGTAGCCATGAAAGAAATTTTGGTATCTGAAGGATGGCCTTCTTCTTGGCATTTGTTGCTCCATATTCTAATCTCTTTGTTTTTTATCAGGAATCATCTTGTCTTTATTAGCTTTAGGTGACAGAATACTCTCATGGTCTGATTGTCTACTGACTTGGAACTTGATCATCTTTACTGGCTCTTTGCTTTCTGGTTGTTTGTTGCTTGAACCATTTACATAACCTAAACCATTATTCAACAACGGAGATCATTGTTTTCTCAGAATGTCGTTTAGTTCTATTGTGGATTTAATGCTTGGAAGGTTTTGAAGATACAATGTTTTAAACCTCTCCATTTCTTTTTTGGCTTTTATTACCTCTTCTTCCAAGGCTTCACATATTTCCTTCTTTTCTGATAATTGTTGTTTCATAATGTCCTCTATTTTCTTTGCCTCTTCTAATTCCACTTTTAGCAGGGAAAATTCTTCATTAGGTTCTTTATTGTCTTTCTCAAACTGTATCAACAATTTTTTTTGCTTTTTCTCTTTAGATCTGAGTCTAGCAATTTCTTCTAGAGCACTGATCAGTTCTCCTTCCAAGTCAACCACAGCTTCTTCATTGTCAACATTACTTCCTTTGATTTTATTATCATAATCCTCTTGGTCCATAAGAATAAAGTCATTAACGTTATCTTCACACGAGGAGTCACTATCTGTGTATTCTAAAGAGGCATCATTGTTTACACATAAACTTTTCTTTTTACCAAATCTCTTAGGTTTGAACTTCTTTTCTCCTTCAGAATTCTGATCCTACTTCTTGTGTGGGCACTTAGATGCGAAGTGACCTATATTTCCACAATCAAAACATTTGAAGGGAAATTTGCCTTGGTACTTTCCTGATCCTTTCCTTAGTCTTCTCACAAATTTTTCTTCAATTTCATCAGGCTCTGAATCCTCATTCTTATCAGCTTTAAATGATGCTTCTCTAGATGTGGATTTATCTTTACCTATCCTCATTTCATATGCACTCAACGTTCCTAGAATTTGATCAAAAGGAATATTTTTTAGATCATTAAATTATTCTATAGCAGAGACCTTTGGGTTGAACCTATCTAGCAAAGATCTTAAAATCTTCTGGACTAAAACTACGTCTTCAAACTTCTCACCAAGACTATTCATGGAATTCACTAGTTCTTCAACTCTCAGAAAGTACTTCCCAACAGTTTCATCCTCTTTCATCTTTAGTTGTTCAAACTGTAATCTGTAGGTTTGAAGCTTGGCATCCTTTACCTTCTCATTACCTTCATAATTTCTAATGAGTTTGTCCCACATTTCTTTGGCAATTTCTAAGTGCATAACTTTTATAAATTATGCTTCTGCCAGCCCACTCAGAATAGCATTCATAGCCTTAGAGTTGAAGCTGAATTCTAGCTTGTCATCCTTATTAGCTAGTACAAATGGATTTACATAACCAGTCTCTACCACATCCCAGATATCTGCACCTAAAGCCATTATGTGTGTTCGCATCCTAACTTTCCAAAAGGAAAAGTTTGTTCCATTGAACAGAGGGGCCTTATTGGTTGAAGTTCCTTCATGGCTTGACATGTTTAAGCTTATTGATCTAACTTTAAATAAAATGAATTGGCTCTGATACCAATTGTTGGAGTACTGAGAGGGGGGGTGAATCGGTTTTTACTGTGCTTAAAAAATTATGCCCATTTTAAACTCTTTACAGAACACTTAATGAAGATAACAATGATGTAGGGAAGTAAGCAATAGAATATTAAACATCAATCACACACATGAAATATACAGAGACAGATATTTCCTGAGGAAACCTATAAAGGGAAAAACCTCTTCTTCTTGATATGACAAGTAATCTTTATTTTATTTACATTATCATCCTTATGAGCTCCACCTCCTCTTGAGGCTACAACCTCTATTTTACAAGCAACAACTTGCTGAGAGCACCAATTCTCTGGTTTCTCTAGCACCAACTCCCTAAGTGTTCCAGCACCAACTTCCAGTCACACAGGCACCAACCTGTATAACAGAGAACAATAGTTCTCCCTTGCACCACCCTGCCACCCTAGTTTTTCTGTTTGCAACCAGATGGAAGCTACAAATCCCTGTGTTCAAGCACCCACTTGAAACTGTGAGGACACCAATCCTCCCAAGCACTTCCCTACCACCCTGAAATATAAATCTTTTCTTTTTAAAAATTTATCACAGTGATGCAACATTTATCTATGGCTTACCAGTCTCATCATTGTCCTGCTACACTACTCTGTTCTGCCTGCATCAGTGTCTCTTTCTCCTCGCATCTACTGCGCTTTCTTTTCTTCTCTCAGATATGAATTTTTGTTCCTTTCTTCTTATGTGCTTCATCGCCTGCACACCGCATCCTTCTACCCGCATGAATAACACTCAACAACATCCCTCATCTCTTCTATGTTCTACATTTTTATACTCTTTGTGCACCTTCTGCATACCTCATGCGCAATGCCTTTCCATGCCCTTTAGAACGTCACTGTTCATCCATACTACAGATCTTCCTCACTACTGCATATCTCAACAGTAGAAAAATCCCTTCACTTCATTGTTCTGCATGCATTTCTCATGTCAAGTCATCTCCTGATCAACATGGAAACTCATCATCTTCTCTGGCAGTTCTGTTGTCTGTGAGTTCATCATCAGTAGTCGTTATGTTGAGATTCCTTAGTTTCTCTGGCATTCGAGACTCTTCATAGTCTCTTTCAGTTACAACCATTCAATTATGGATTATTTGGCTTCTATCCCCTTCCTTCGCGTGACCACCGGCTGTGACCAACCGCTTATTCAAAAGGCTCTTCCCGGTTTTTGTCTAGTGAGCGCTGACTCCATTTCACGATATGACCATGGGTTGTGAGATTCATGTGACCAAGCTATTGCGGTCACATCCAAAGGTGTTTTAGACCAAACTGCTTTTCGCCCCACAAATCACCATGAGCCTCCATGTCTCGTTTCTCCAAAACCGTGGTTTCAATTGCGGCTCGCTTACGAAAAATTAAGGCCCGAACATGTTTTGGCCCCGCAATGGAGCACGGCCGTCGATCTCATGATATTGATGGTGCTCTTGAAGGGATGATTCATATCTATCCTCTTGATTCCATGGACCATATCTCTCCTTCCTCCATCAACGGCTAAGGTTTCCTTCGTGATCAGGGCTCCGGGAGATTCAACTCTCAAGCCTTGTTGTTGTTGACTAGATATCTTTCGAAATGGAAGATTTGCTGACATTTGTCCTCTTCAATCGACGAATCTTCCTTCTTTCCTTTTTCCATGTGAAATCCTTGATCTCGGTGATCAGATGGCACATGTCCCTCCAAACCAATGGACGAGATCGATTTCACGATCCAAGATCCGGGAGTTTGAATTCTCAAGTTCTCGTTTGCTCCCGAAGCATTTCACCCAGATTCCATGATCCAATGACGCATGTCCCTCTCGGATCAACAATCCTCGTTCACTTCGAGACTTTAGCACTTCGAAAATCTCAAACCTTTCTCCTTCACGTTTTCCCAGAGAAGTTTCACCCGAAGTTCACGATCCGTTGACACGTATCTTG
This sequence comes from Picea sitchensis, assembly GCA_010110895.2. Lineage (NCBI taxonomy): Eukaryota > Viridiplantae > Streptophyta > Pinopsida > Pinales > Pinaceae > Picea > Picea sitchensis. Next base: position 5,335 of record SNQJ01S0073737.1, read on the forward strand.
CTACACGATCAACAATCAAGAATACACCCGAAGTGATATTCAGATTGGACGACTCGTATCCACTTCAGGTCTTCGGAATTCGGGACTTCGGGTCTTTGGTCGAGTACTGGTAGTAAACCTCCCGAAGAAAAACTCCCAGAGTGACATAACTCTTGCGTCACTCGATGATGTGTCACGAACCAAGCAACTGCCACATGTCACTCGGATTTGTGATTTCCACGTACCTAAAATGTCAAATCAACTTGACACTTGTCATTGTCTAATTGTGCCATGTATCCTTTCTGACATGGTCTGCCACATGTCCTTGAGGATGAGATTTGTTGATGTAGATCTCCCTCATCTAACGGTCATTGTATGATCTCCAGATCCAACGACTGATGGAACTTCTCATTCCAAGGATTTCAAATCTTAAACATTCAGTAGCGTAACCTCCTCACATCTCTATATCCAAAGTGAATGTTGTTCATTCGATCAGGATCTTGGATCGAAGGCTTGATCTTTCTATGATGTAAATTTGTTAGCTTATACTATCCTTCCACTCGAAATTGATCTAACGGCCGATGAAACTTCACATTCTGGAGGTTTGAAATCTCAAACTTTCTTGAGTGTAAACTCCTCACATATTTAGAACCGAACTAATCGTTGTTCATCAATCATGTTCTCATATCGACGGCTCAATATTTCTACACGCTCCTCCTGTCTGGATATTGATCCGACGACCACTTTCACTCCTCCTCCTGAGCTTATGCTTCCTCCCGACTTGGAAGAATTTCTATGTGTCAAAGGCCTCAACCTTTGATCCTTCTACAAATCTTGATGACTTGGACCTTGTCTACGCTTTTGGAAAATGTTATCTCTCCTGAGATTTGATCTCTACATATTGTTTTCTTCTTCACTTGAGCTTTCATTTTTCCTGCCATCGATGCACACTCTTATCTTGCCATCAATGACAAGCACACTCTGCCTGTAAACATGCCAACAATATTATGTTATGTCGACCCAACCTGAAAGTACAGGTCGACCCAGCTAAATTTACAAGTCGGCCCCATAACTGAATGTAGAAACACTATACGTAAAAGATATATGTGCGCATTTGAAGAGAATCCAATAAAGAAGAGAAAGTAAAAGTGTGCAGAAGATATCTAAGGTGTGCAATAGGATTTGGGGAGTATTATTGGGGTCTAAAGGTGAAAGGTGCACACGAGGAGTTTTCTTGGATTTTTAAGGGCACGTTATTAAATTCTAAGGTCTATAATGTTGCAAAGTGTGATGTTTTGAGGTTGTGATGCCACAATATGGAATTATATTCTGGAAATTATTCTATGAGGTTCGCTAGGGCATGCAAGATAAATCTAACTAGGGTTTGAAGCTATGTCTGGGGTATGAAGCAAGGAGAGGTGTTGGAGCATGAAAGTTAATGGTGTGATGATGTTGTGAAATGCATGAAGTATGAAGCATGCAAGTGCAGTCATAATTAATTTGTGTATGAATATATTAGATTGTTTCTTATACATGTCTTACTAAGTTGGTGCTCAATTGAGGAGACAGTTGTTTCTGGTAGGCTGGTGCCTACACAATATCTTATTGAGTTTGTGCTTAGTTAAATAGATTGGTGTCTCTAGTAGGTTTGTGCCTACACAATATCTTGTTGATTTGGTGCTCAACTGAAGAGATTGGTGTCTCAAGTAAGTTGGTTCCTACAAGCTTTTATAAAGATATTTTTTTGTGTTTTTCTCCCACAAGTTTCCAAATTAAACTCTGTGTATTGTGATTTGAGTTTACATGCATTTATTGTCTTAAAGTTAATGAATGATTGATGAATGTTCATTTAAAGTAAAAATTATCTTATACTGATTCGATCCCCCCCCCCTCTCAGTATAATCATAAGTTCAACAATTGGTATTAGAGCGGGTTCCTTTGGAAACAATCTAACTATTGGAAGGAATATCTCGGGAGAACGCATGGATAGTCAAGAAGGTTTCTCCACAAACAAGGCTCTATTGTTTGAAAAAGAAGAAAGTGATTGATATGTTTTTATATTAACAAAGAATAATTCATCTTCATGGCCATGGATACAAAGTATACTGATACAAAAAATGAAGACATTCAAAAAGAAAAATCAAATTCAGAAGAAGAAGACATTGATGGGGAAGTGAATCTTGAAGAATAACTCAATAATGCCTTAGAATAAATAGACATACTCGAGGGAAAGAATAAAAAACAAAAATAGCAATTGCAAAAATATGAAAAGATTGATCATGATCTTGATGAAAAAAAAAAAATTATTATCTTTAAGATTCAACTAGAAGAGGAAAAAAGGACAGAAGAAGTGGTGATAATCTAGCTAAAAGAAAAGGAATAATATTACAAGAAGCTAGAGGCTGAAATTGTTTCCTTAAGAAAGAAACTAGAGAAAACAATTGATCAGTTGAGTAGAAGCTTGGAGTTTGGAAATAGTATTGAAATATTAGATAATATTCCCAGTCACCAAAGGTCACCATTCATCAAGACAGGTCTTGGCTACAATGAGAAACAAAAGACCCCCAAGGGAGATGTAAGCACTAAGGTCACAAAGCCATCAAAAAAATAAATAAATAAATAATGAAGAAAAGCCTAAAAGTTATGCTAATATTCTCAAAGTCTCCATCAACAATGAAGGCAGCAACATGAAACGAAATTATAACCAGAAAAAACCTGATTCTTCTTAGAAGAACAACAAGAATGAGTTCATAATATTTTTTCCACCAAGAAATACTTTCACAACCCGGTACCAAAATCTCTTTCTTAGCTATTGTTTTTCTTGTAATAAATTTGGTCATAAAACACTAGATTATAGAGCTTATGCAATAACTGATCATGTGAGATATAGATATAGAGGTTTTTGTAAGACCTCAAAGAGTGATTATGTGAGAAACAAAGCCAGAAGTTCTCATGGGTTTGTTGATAGAAACTACAATTCATTTACTCCCCTACTTGATTACAATATTGAATGTTATAAGTGAAATAACTATGGGCACATAGCACGTGACTTTAGAATAAGTATAATAAAGTTTCCTAAAAAAAAAGGGAAGAAGATGTTCTTACCAAGAATAGAGAAGAGTACATAATGGTGTGTAAAATGAAGTAAGAAGAACCAAAGAAGGAAGAATGTGGGCCTACAATTAATGCTCAAGACAAAGGAAGCCAATGGTACATTGAAAGTGGATGCTCAAAACACATAACTGGGGATCAGAACAAATTTCTCACCCTAAAGGAAGAAAAAGGAGGCAATGTTACCTTTGGGGATAATGCTTCTGCAAGGATAGCTGGAAAAGGTATTGTTAGTATTAATAATGGAAAGACTAAAATATGGAATGTCATGTATGTTGAAGGGTTAAAACACAATCTTCGAAGTGTCAGTTAAATGTGTGATCAAGGTTACAACCTCACATTTCATTCTAAGGGATGTGAGATAAGGAAAGCATGTTGAGGAAGATTAGTGGCAAATGCAAACAGAACCTCGAGCAATGAGCAATGTATATGTTCTCGATGGAGTCAAAGGAGAAAACAAATTATGGGATAAGTAAAGTTGTTACTGATATTCCTCTCATATCAACGGTAAAGGGAAGCACAAGCTCAAGGGGAGCAACCCTTTGCCATTGATGTCAGAGGGGGAGAAGTTGCAGATAGGGGGAGTATTACAAAATTGACTAAGGGTTGTCATCAATGACAAAGAGGGATATTGTTGGAAATATTGTTTTCATTGATGTCAAAGATAGGGGGAGACTACATATGTCCAAGATAAATATTACAAGATGGAGATTGTTGGAAATATTATTTTTGGATATTTTATGCTCATTTTGGATAACCTATCATTGAAGGCATTTTTACTATGAATACATATCTAAAATGGTAGCATAGGATAAATGGATGAAAATTTTATTTTGATACCTTTCCAACGGTATATGGCACTCCCTTTAATTCCATAGGAATGAGAAAATATGAAATATTTTGTCAAGTCGGCCCAACTAGTTTTACAAGTTGGTCCCATAAGTGAACAAAAAAACACTATAAATACAAGATAGATGTGTGCATTTAAAAAGCAATTGTTATTTCCCAATCTATTCTTTTCCAAAGCCTAAAGGAAAGTAGGCCTAGATTGGCATAACATAGAGGTGGCCCTGTCACTGTCACCCCAACAGGATATATTTTTCTCTTTAAGAGGAGGATAAAACCTCACTCCAAGGGAGACGTCCCTAGACCTAGGTGGTTAATGAAGGGTAAAAAACCAGGTAAAACCCACCCCTCTCTCTAGGTCACTCAAGGAAATAAGTCACTTCGTAAAGTTCAAGGGGGTAAATGGAAATGAATGGTACCTTCCCTTTACCAATGAAACATCAAAAGTTAGCAATAACAATGATTTCAATAATTATGTTCAGTGACTTCTTAGATGAATTATGTGCTACTAAAACAAGTTATATAAAACAAAGATAAAATTATAGTAGCAATATTGTATCCTGAAATTGCAAGTTATGATGACAAAAATGAAATAAAGACTTTGCAATTTTATGGTACTTTGTCACTTACAATTTCAAGATTAAAACACGTCAATAAATGACTTCAATGGGCTGTCAAAACACTTGTAGCAGCAGTAAAATAAATAATGATGACAGCAGAAAAACCACTCCAGAAAAGTACTTAAGTTAGGAAATTAAACAATTATTTCAACACTTATTGATTATAGCTTGCCTAGTACAAGTTTTGGGTGATATATCAATCAGAAAATGAGTTTAACATGATGTCAAAAGTGACTACAACAACAACAAATTAATAATGATGACAACAACAATCAAGCTTCAGAAATGTACTTTGTTGAGGCAATTGAACATACACTTTAGCATTCATTGATAATAGTTTGCCTAGTACAAATTTTGGGCAGTTTATAAGACAGTTAGCATGTTGATATTGGCTTCAAATAATGGTTGTAGCAGAGGTTACAACAACAAAAAATTAGCTATTAGTATTTCTAGACTAGGTTAGCATGTTAATTCAAGTTAGTAGGAGCTTCAAGGAAGAGATTTTGAAAGTTGGTTTGATCAACCTTCCAACAAAACAGAGACAAGATAATAGTTCCTTTAGGGTTTATGGAGTCAATTAAATCAGCACATTAACTTGGAGAGACAACAATGATTATACTTGTCTAAAAGATAACAAGGTGGGAGCTTGAGAAGTAGTACCTTAAGTTCTCAAGCACCAAGTGTCAAAGAGAAGGTTCAACTAGGGTGTAGGAACTTCTAGGACCTAGTGATTTCTCCTATCCTTAGACTCTTGAAAAATATTTAATGCAATAAAAATATAAAAATATTCTAAAGTGATATCACTTTAGGGCTCTAGAAGTTTGTCTAGACAAGATCTTCTTAAGAAAAACTAGCAAAATAAAGAGAAAGAAAGAAGCACCTTATGTTTCTTAATCCTAGGGTTTCAAGAAAGAAATTCCATAATATTACATATGAGAAAGTAAACATACCATAGACATTTATCATGAAATTAAAATTGCATATTTACTTACTTCACCAAGAATAATCAAGCACAAAAACCCTAGATTTGCCAAAATTTCACCGAGAAATGATCCAAAATAGCCTCCAAGCAAGTGTGCCTTAGTAATTTCAGCCAATAACCCCTTTACGGAGAACATTTTAGTCCTCACTCTTGTGAGAGGTGATTTGTGATCAAAATAAATGTCACTTTTTGTTTATTTATACAAAAATTTGACCTTAATTAAGTTTTAGGTCAAAAAAGACAGGTCGACCTGGCTAGTTTCTTACAAAATTAAATTATGGACAAAATAAAATAAATTTGCATGTAAAGACCCTCCTAGGGGTGAGGTCATTCCCTTTTAGGGTGGTGTTGGACCTATGGAATGGAATGTTAGGATCATTGAGTGAAACGTTGGGCCTCCAAAGGACAAAACCCTACCCACATATGCCAAAAACCTAGGGATTACCCCCAAGGTGAAAACCACTACATGCAGAAACATCTAGGGCTGCATGGGTGACATCCAAGGCCTCCAAAGGTTAGAATTAAAGTGGGAAAGGAAGAAATTCCTAGGCATAGGTCCACCAAAGTGCTTCCAAAGGAAACATCCTTCTTCTTCCTCGCAAAACCCCTTCATCTTCATCCTGCCCCCGGGATGGGGTGTCAACATCCATAAAATGGGATTTGAGCCCTCATTAAGGTTTTATCTAGTCATCTCTCCATGTACATGTTCATCGGGCAAGGTCCTGCAAAGACAACAAGTATGCCCTTCAGGGGACCATAAGTCATAGACATCATAATATGAAAATCACATCTAATAATTAAAATGCCAAAACATGTGCATGAATTCCCCCTAAACCCAAACAAATGCTCAAAACGTTATGCAACTTGACAAGTCTAGGTTTTGGAATGGTCTTAGGGTGTCCTATTGGGCCAGTCTCCCTTAATTCAAGTTCATTTCCCTAGTGGAGATTGATCCAAATCATGCAAGCATATGAGGTGGTGAGGGTAAAACCTTTAGGTATGGGGTGCATGTGATAGAAGGGAAATGTAACACTCACCTATGGGTGCCTTTGTTGAGAGTGAGATACACCTTGTCATGGATGCATATGTTTCAAATCCCATTGATTGTCATTTATTATTTTTATCTTTTCTTTCTTCTTTTAGTTTTATTTCTTCATGTTGCAATGAAAGAGTTGATGGCCACTGCCCTAGCTTGGTGACCAGCTAGTGGAAGTGTCACCCACAAACATTTCATGGAAATGAGAAGGTTGGCTCGTGATGAGACCCCCTTTCTCTTGGGCATGCAACCAAGAGCCACTACCTTGGCTTGGTGACTAGTTGGGTGGTAGTGTCATACTACTACATGTTCATGGTCATGATAGGATGGCTCATGATGAGACCTCCTATCCACCAAAAAATGACTTGAGCGTATTATTCATATATGGGTCCCCTTTCCTTGTTGAGAATCATTTCATTTCTTTCTCGGGGATCCCTGGGTGAAGCATCTTGAAGGTTTAAATTTGGCTCTTAAATTTTTCCAGCTAAATTTCCCCCTGGGACTTTAGCCCCTTCTTCCCATGAGGTAAGGTACAACCCTTTCCAAGTGGTTCCTTCCCAAATTCCCAAAAATGTGAATATATGGATGTGATAAGGATGGAAAATGGTAAGTATGGAGGGAACGGTCGATGACGCTTCAGAGATCCACTAGGTAACAACCTATCCTAAAGGGAAAGCAACTTTCTAGGGAACCATGTGACCCTCCTAGGTTTGAACAAGGAAAAGAGCATAAAGCCAAGCAAACGTTATGAAATCTAGAAAGATTGAATGCAACGTGTTTAAATGTGTTAAAAATCATAGTGATACATACCATGATACCCAGACTTATTACCTCATGGAGCAAGACTCATTGTCATTTCAAGACCAGGTCGGTGTGATGGATATTGTTGTTGATGGTATGTGGGTTCTGTTGTGGAAAAAAGGGGCCCTTTGGGGCCATTCTCAAGTCGTCTAGCTCTCGACACTCTATGTCTAGGACCTGTGGGCCTCGAGACATGATCTCCTTAGTTACCCCTAAGTTTGGGGTTAACATCTGGCTCTAACTTGGGAACATGTGTTGATCGTAGAGAGCATGAGAACCTCAACATCTCTGGTGTGATCTATTCCTTCTAAGACTCAACATAATATGTTAGTAATACCTAGGGTGGTGCTATCACCCCTTTTGCATACATGATGCAAAAATTTAAAATGAAATCAACTATCTAATCTAAACCATAATCATGAAAATACATATATACAAGTGAGGAAAACAATATGAAAAATGCAACTACGGCTATGCTAATATACAATGAAATAGTATATACAATGAATTAAAATGCCTACCTACCCTACCTCACATGTACTTACCTGTCAAATGCTAGGTATAATCATAACACCAATACAACCACGCTAGCAATGTATCATAACACATGCCTATGTGTTTCATCATAAACCAAAAAAATGACAAGTTAAGCACAAAATAAACATGAGTTAGATCATGCATTATATCATAGGAAGTCGCAAAGTCTAGCTCATGGAGGCGGGAAGGAGGGAAAAAATCATGCCAAGTCACCCTTCCAGAAAAGTGATCAATCCATCTCAGAAAAGGATCATGAGAGGTCAAGGACTCAAAGGGCTGGATCAAAGAGTATGAGGGTTGACTACCTTGGATGTCATCACTCCATGGGGTTTAAGAAGGGATTAACAAGAACTTAGAGGGAAACTGACAACTTCTCAGGGGAAAGCTAAAAGATTGAGATAATAAACTTATTAAGGCATTCAACCTCCCCTTGAATTCTAACGAAAAAAATTTCCCTAAGGAAAATTTGAAACAAGAAACATGTTCCCCAACTGCATCCTTAGTGACATAATGAGGTAAAGAAATCTGAGGGAATTGGAAACCCTTGTCACAAGTATCCTGCCAAAGGCAAGCAACGTCCTCACCTTTATCAAAATTTGAGCACAACAGTGGTTGATAGTCTTCTTTATAGAATAAATCCAAGTGATCAAAGGAATACTCATGAAAATCCTCAAGTTATGATCTAAAATCATCAGGAGAACATTGCATTCGGTCATCCTTAGGTGCTTGGAAAAATTTTGTAATTATATCATCATCTTGTTTCTAAATGTCAAAATTATTAGGAACATTATATGATTGTTGTAAACGCAACATTTGAAGATATCCTTCCATATCATAAATGGGATCCTCATCAGAACCAATCACATCCCACTTACGTCTTCCAACATGTATGAACTCATCAATATTATCAACCATGTCACTACCTTTATCATAACATGAAGGATATAATGCATCCAAGGCATCCTCTAATACTTCTTCACCTTCCAAATCATAAAATAAAGCATCATCAAAATATTGGAAAGGGAAATAACTTATCGTGTTCACTTCTTGCTTTGTAGGAGTGTCAAAGGATTGGATGACTTCATCAAATGGAAGAGCATCCAATACATCATCCCCAATACTCATCTCTTTAATCATATTTTCTCCTTCATCAGAAAATGAAAGACCTATCCCTTCCAAGGTTTCCTTTACTTCTTCACCTTATGAATCATAGAACAAAGTTTCATCAAAACCATGGAAAGGGAAATGATTCACCTCATTCTCTTTGTCTTTTGCAGGGGATATAGGATCTTGGAGAGCTTCATCAGACGAAGGATTGGATACTAGTGTTTCATCCTCATAACTCACTTATTCAGTCAAGTCTTTACTACATTCTGTTGAATCATGGGAAAAATATTTCTCCTCTTCAAGGGGTTGACAACATTCTTCATAAATCTCTCCTTCTATATCATAGGGTTCTTGGTATTGAGTATGGTACACATCCCTGAGATCTTCCACAACCTCAATGGTGAATACTTCGTCCTCTAGGGCTATTGCGATATTTTGAAGGGCATCTTCATATGCCTGGAATTGTGGTTTCACAAACTCAATAAACCTACTAATGAGAGATGATATACCCTTGTATTCACAACAACCCTTAATCCAATCTTTCAAAAAGGATGGAAGGGAAAGTATGAACAATTTTACCAGAACATCCTCCCCTTCAAATTATATCTCACTTATATACTTCAAGAATTATACAATGTGAGCAATTGGTAGGCCTCCGAATCTTGGAGAGTTTTTTAACCATTTTATATCAAAATAATGCGGGTATCCTTGAAAACTTTCAAAATCAATAGTCAAATACACTTATTCCCAAGGTGCCATGATCCCATATATTGAAAGTATCACGAAGTAGATACTAAGTCAGTGGAGTCACCAGATAACCTCTTAAGGATTATCAAAGGGAGTGAGGGAATCACCCTCAGTGGAGTCACCGGGTAAGATCTATGAAGTGAAGGCTTTGAGTAAAATACTTACTTAAAAAGTGACGTTGAGGAATATTGACTCAATGTTCCCTGAAAATGGCGCCAAAAATTTTATCTCCCAATCTGTACTTGCCCAAATCCTAGAGACAAGTAGGCCTATATTAGTGTAGCACGGAGGTGGCCCTATCACTATCACCCCAACAAGTTACCTCTTTCTCTTTAAGAGGAGGAGAAAACCACACTCCAAGGGAGATGTCCCTTGACCTAGTTGGTTGATGAAGGGTAAAAGACCATATAAAACCCATCCCTCTCTCTAGGTCAATCAAGGAAAGAAGTCACTTGGTAAAGTTCAACGGGGTAAATAGAAATGCATGGTACCTTCCCTTTACCAATGAAACATCAAATGTTATAAATAATAATGATTTCAATAATTATGATCAGTGACTTCTTAGATGAATTGTGTGCTACTAAAACAAGTTATATAAAACAAAGATAAAATTATAGTAGTAACAATGTATCTGGAAATTGCAAGTTATGATGACAAAAATGAAATAAAGACTTTGCAATTTGATAGTACTTTGTCACTTACAATTTCAAGATTAAAACAAGTCAATAAGTGACTTCAATGGGATGTCAAAACACGTGTAACAACAGTAAAATAAATAATGATGACAACAACAAAACCACTCCAGAAAAGTACTTAAGTTAGGCAATTAAACAACTATTTCAACACTTATTGATTATATCTTGCCTAGTACAAGTTTTGGGTGATCTATCAATCAACAAATGAGTTTGACAGGTTGTCAAAAGTGACTGCAATAGAAACAAATTAATAATGATGACAACAACAAACAAGTTTCATAAATGTACTTTGTTGAGGCAATTGAACATATACTTTAGCATTAATTGATAATAGCTTTCCTAGTACAGATTTGGGGCATTTTATAAGATAGTTAGCATGTTGATATTGGCTTCAAATAATGATTGTAATAGAGGTTACAATAGCAGAAAATTAGCTATTACTATTTTTAGACTAGGTTAGCAAGTTAGTTCAGGTTAGTAGGAGCTTCAAGGAAGAGAGTTTGAAATTTGTTTTGATCAACCTTCCAACAAAAGAGAGACAAGAGACTAGTGCCTTTAGGGTTTATGGAGTCAATTATATCAGCACATTAACTTGGAGAGACAACAATTATTATACTTATCTAAAAGATAACAAGGTGGAAGCTTGAGAAGTAGTACCTTAAGTTCTCAAGCACCAAGCCTCGAAGNCTCAAGCACCAAGCCTCAAAGAGAAGGTTCAAGTAGGGTGTAGGAACTTCTAGGCCCTAGTGATTTATCCTATCCTTAGACTCTTGAAAATTATTTAATGCAATAAGAACTAGACAAAGATTCTAAAGTGCTAGCACTTTAGGGCTTTAGAAGTTTGTCTAGACAATATCTTCTTAAGCAAAACTAGAAAAATAAAGAGCAAGAAAGAAGCACCTTATGCTTCTTACTCCCAGGGTTTCAAGCAAGAAATTTCATAATATTACATATGAAAAAGTAAACATACCATAGACATTTATCATGAAATGAAAATTTCAGATTCACTTACTTCACCAAGAATAATCAAGCAAAAAAACCCTAGATTTTCCACAATTTCACCAAGAAATGATCCAAAATGAATCCAAAATAGCCTCCAAGTAAGTTTGCCTTTGTAATTTCAGCCAATAATGCCTTTAGGGAGAAAATTCCAGTCCTCCCTCTTGTGAGAGGGGAGTTGTGATAAAAATGAATGTCACTTTTTGTTTATTTATACAAAAATTTGATCTTAATTAAGTTTTAGGTCAAAAACGATAGGTCGAACTAGCCAATTTCTTACAAAATTATATTCTAGACAAAAGAAAATAAATTTACATGTAAAGACCCTCCTAGGGAGTGAAACGTTGGGCCTCCAAAGGCCAAAACCCTTCCCATAGGTGCTAATAACCTCAGGATTACCCCCAAGTTGACAACCACTACATGTAGAAATGTCCAGAGATGCATGGGTGACGTCCAAGGCCTCTAAAGGTTAGCGTTCAAGTGAGAAAGGCATAGTCGCCTAGGTCTAAGTCCACCAAAGTGCCTCCAAAGGAAACGTCCTTCTTCTTCCTAGCAAAACCCCTTCATTTTCATCCTGCCCCCTAGTTGGGGTCTCAACATCCATCAAATGGGCTTTGAGCCCTCATGAAGGTCTGAGTTAGTCATCTCTCCATGTACATGTTCATCGGGCAAGGTCATGCAAAGACAACAAGTATGCCCTCCATGGGTCCATAAGTCATAGGAATCATAATACGTAAATCACATCTAATAATTAAAATGCCCAAACATGTGCATTAATTCCCCCGAAACCTAAAAAAATGCTCAAAACATTATGCAACTTGACAAGTCTAGGGTTTGGAATAGTCTTAGGGTTTCCTATTGGGCCAGTTTCCCTTAAGTCAAGGTTGTTTCCCTAATGGAACTTGATCCAAATCATGCAAGTGTATGAGGTGGTGAGGGGAAAACCTTTGAGCATGCGGTGCATGTGATAGAAGGGAAATGTAACACTCACCTATGGGTGCCTTTGTTGAGGGTGTGTTGCACCTTGTCAGGGACACAAATGTTTCCAAGTCTACTGATTTCCATTTATTATTTTTATCTTTTGTTTCTTCTTTTAGATTTCTTTCTTCATGATGCAAGGAAAGAGTTGATGGCCACCACCCTGGCTTGGTGACCAGCTAGTGGCAGTGTCACCCACAAGCATTTCACGGAAATGGGAAGGTTGGCTCATGATGAGACCCTGTTTCTCTTGGTCATGCAACCAAGAGCCACTACCCTGGCTTGGTGACCAGTTGGGTTGTAGTTTCATACCACTACATGTTCATGGTCATGATAGGTTGGATCATGATGAGACCTCCTATCCACCAACAAATTCCTTGAGTGTTTTATTCATATGTGGGTCCCCTTTTTTTGCTAAGAAGCATTTAAGTGCTTTCTTGGGGATCCTTGGGTGAAGCATATCGAAGGTTTAAATTTGGCTCTTAACTTTTTCCATCTACATTTCTGCCTGGGCATTTATCCCCTTCTTCCCATGAGGTAAGGTACAACCTTTTCCAAGTGGATCCTTCCCTAATTCCCAAAAATGTGGATAGATGGAGGGGATAAAGATGGAAAATGGTAAGTATGGAGGGAACGGGCAATGAATCTTCATAGATCCACTAGGTAACAACCTATCCTAAAGGAAAACCAACTTACTAGGGAACAATGTGACCCTCCTAGGTTTGAACAAGGAAAATATCATAAAGTGAAGCAAACATTATGAAATCCAGAAAGATTCAATGCAACATGTTTAAATGTTTTAAAAATCGGAGCGATACATACCATGATACCCAGACTTATTACCTCATGGAGAAAGAATCATTTCCATTTTAGGACCAGGTCAGTGTGATGGACATTGTTTTCAATGGTATGTGGTCATTGTTGCAGAAAAATGGGGCCCTTCAGGGCCATGCTCAAATCGTTTGGCTCTCGGCACTCCATGTCTAGGACCTGTGGGACTCGAGACATGATCTCCTTAGTTACTCCTAATTTTGGGGGTAATAGCACCCAAGAAAGAAGATAAAGTAAAAGGGAACAAAATAGATCTAAGGTGCCCAAGAGGAGTTGGGGAGTATTCTTAGGGTCTAAAGGTGCATGAGAGGAGTTTTCTTGGAGTTTTGAGGGTGCGCTATGAAGGAAAAAATTCAATTTTGTTTCACCATGCGTTATTTTGAGGTTGTGATGCTACAATCTGGAATTATATTCTGGGAATGATGCTATGAGGTTCACTAGGGAATGGAGGCTAAATCTGACTAGGGTTTGAAGCTATGTATGGGGTATGAAGCAAGGAGAGGCACTGGAACATGAAATTTAACAGTATGATGATGTTTTGAAATGCATGAAGTATAGAATGTAGGTGAAGTAAGAAGTACTATGTGTATGAATATCTTATATTGTTTCATATACATGTCTTATTGAGTCGGCGCTCATTTGAGGAGACTAGTGTCTCCTATGTTGGTGCCTACACAATATCTTGTTGAGCTAGTGCTTAGCTAAAGAGATTGGTGTCACTAGTAGGTGGGTGCCTACACAATATCTTGTTGAGTTAGTGCTCAACTGAAGAGATTGGTGCCTACAATATTTTATAAATATAAGTTTTTGTGGTTTTCTCCCATGAGGGTTTCCAAACTAAACTTTGTGTATTGTGATTTGAGTTTACATGCAATTATAATCCTAAAGTTAATGAATGATTGATTAATGCCCATATAAAGTGAAAATTATCTTATATTGATTCACCCACCCCCTTCCCTGCCTCATTATAAGCATAAGGTCAACAAATATAACCAAAATTTTAGATCCTATGTATCAATATATTGAGGTGTCTTAAGCCCTAACACGATTGAGAATATTTGTAGTTTTTGGTAGATTCTCTACATCCACAATGACTAAAGTGTTTTTATATTTATGTTGGAGTTGAAATACTTTGAAGTTCAATTTTTAGCTTGTACCAAACATAAATTCTATGCACATTTTCATATTCTTTGGGAAATCCAAATTGCAATGAATTAATGGCACATATTAATGTTGTTATATCATCTCATAGGATTCCTTGAACTTTGGATAGGTAGGTTATATTTAGGGGTTCATAGGATCGATAGTGACCATTCATAATTATCACCTCTAAAATTTTAGAGCTCTGAATGGTGGGGCTAATTTAGGTGCTCACAAGTTCGAAGGCCTTAAAAGGAAAATGAGACCTCCAAACTCTCTTCTTTGAATAATCATTCCTTCACATTTTGAAATGTACTTTCCACTAGCCCTGATTATAAAGGAGTGGAGATTTAGATACACTCCATATTCTAACTTGAGATAGTTTGTCTCAATAATATGGATAGGGAAGGGTGCAACGAAAATTAAATAAATTGACCATGATAATTCTAGAATGAAGTGTATTCAAATTATGTCAAGGTCTTCACGTGCTTGCATTTTTTTGTCATCTTGGTCATGTCAAACATTAAAACATAAAAATAATTTGGAATAAAGAAAATCATGTCCATATTCTCTGAAGTGGTACCATTGAAGAGGTATTCAATTATATTTTCAACTAATATAACTAATTCTCATCCAAGTCTTATAGATTCTTCCCATTTTCTACTTTTCACATTTTTTGTTTCTTAGTAGTCTTTTCAAAACTACTAGTATTTCAAACTTTATATCTCAAAAGGTTGTGGAATTGACTTTTGAGAATATTATGATTACTCTGTGATGTATGTATTCCATATTTTACCATTTTTTGGCACTAGTATTTATTTGGGCATTTACTTCCTACACCTATTCTATTATCCTACACTACACTAAAGCAAGTAGGCGACTTTTATCATGGTTTGTGTTTTGCATGTCTTATTAATTATTGATAATAGTGCATACATCATTAATTGTCCAATGGTTTCCTATATAAGTGCATCATGTATCCATTTGGTATTATTCATTTCATGATTGTCTATGGTATTTAACCATACAACTCCTTTATGGTATACTTCTATAACTTTGTAAGGATAACTTTGTAAGGATTGAGCCATCTTCTCTAGAATTTGATCAAAATTTTTGAAATTTGGAATCATAAAATAAAAACCACACCATTGATTGGAACCTATTTACCCTTGTGAATGTATCATGCATGTTATCCCCAATTCCTAGAGATAACTAAGGAGATGATATCTCGAGGCCCTCAAGTTGCATGCATGGAGTACTGAGAGAAAGATTGACAAGCAGTGTCCATTTGCACAGACAGAGACCCACCTCGCCACCATAACTCCAGGTTCGTCACAACGGTATCCACCACATCAACTGGCCCTCGGAAGACATTGGGTCCTGCTCCATGAGGTACAATTCGGGTATTATGGTGAGTTTCATTTCAATATTTGAGGGATTTGAGTTTGTTACATCTACTACAGCTTTTGATTATGTGATGTTTCCTTGGAAATTATGCTCTTTTCTTTGTTTCACTTTGGTGGTTGACATTGTGCCTTAGTAAGTGGGTCACCCTTAGGGATATGGATGCTACTGGAAGGTCCTTTGGATTAGTCATCATGATAGTCCCAACCATATTTGTCACTTTCCACACTCCATCCCCTCATCTCCTCACGTTTTGGGATTTTTGGGTGTACATACCCAAGAAGGGGTTGTCCCTCATTTCATGGGAAGAAGGGGATGAAGGCCCAGAGGGAAGATAGCTAGAAAAAGATAAAACACTACTTATGAACCTTCCATATGTTTTCCCAAAGAGGAATTGAGAGCAATGAAATGCTTCTCCTAAATAAAAATAAAATACCTTCAAAAGAAAATAACATTATATAAATTTCCCCACTTGTTGAGGTGTGAACACTCATGTGATGTCCCTTTCTTTCCTTGCATATGTCACTCCGTGTAACTCTAGATTCAAGTGTCCTTCTGGTACTTCCCACCAAGCTAATTTATTCACCAATAGGGATTACCCAAGGTTTTGGACCTCTAATTAATTAATGGCATTAAATAGGTTTGGGAAAAGGATGCATTGAAAAGGAAGGTGCAACACACTGTCTACAAAGGAACCCATAAGTGAGACACTACAACCCCTTGTATGTTATGAACCCCATGCCAATAATTCTTCCCCTCGCCCATGTCACTTCATCCACATGAATTAGAAGGAGACCCCTCAGGAAATTCCCCTAAACTTGAGGAATGATTCACCCAATAGGTCGTTTTGTCAACCCTCCCGTACCTAAACTTGACAAATTGCATAGGGCCTTTGAGAATTATTTTATTTTGATGAGGTGGTTTGGATGTGCTTGGTTAAATGGTTATTTATTTTATTTTATTTACTCATCATGATGCTTTGACTTTATATCCTTGGAGGGCGTATCCATTTGTTTTTGCAGGACCCAGTCGGTGCACAGTTTTGGAGGAACAAGCCTAGCTTGGGCTTCTATGAGGCTTGAATCCCATAGGTTGGATGCCAAGGGACCACATGAAAAATCATGAACACATGCCTTTGGAGGCCTAGAGGACACCTTGGAGGAAATTTCCTAGCCCTCACATGCTAAAAAATTTCCTTGGAGGGGCCAAAATTTCACCCTTGAGGAGTTGACATCATTATTGGGTCTAGGGTTTGGTGGTGATGAAGTTTCTAATTGTTGACACTTGGCATGAATTGGTTGGAGGAGGATATAGTGCATGAGAGGGAGGCTCTATGAGCCCCAACGAATTCAACTTTCTTCTCCAACGACTTGCTCAAAGGGTCAAAATGTCATCCTTAGAGGGGTGACGTCATTTTAGGGTTTCTATTGTGCACTTTTTAAATTTTAAGTTTGAATTAAAAATGAATTACTTGTGTAAAGGGGAAAATCAAGGGTGTAACATACCCACTTCATGGTTTCGGAAGTTTTCGACTTTTTCCTTCCTTTCGCCGAGGAACAAAATTCCCCGAATTCATATGGGGCCCGATGCAGTTCCTACCCTCTCCTGTCCTTACTCATGTGATCATGGGTTATAACCACCGGCCTTACCGGAGAGGTACTTCCAGCTTTCGCGATTCGGGAAATCGTGATGCATTTGTGTTCCCCTGCTCTCTTGTCTCTCGAAGTGCCGAAATCCGAAGGGGACCAATAGTTTGTCATAACTCTAAATGCCTCGGATTAAAGCATGTCACTCCACCTTTCGGGGTTTACTCCATCGGGATTTCGGTATGTGCGACAATAGGAGGTCTCGCACCTGGGTTTCCCAAGAGCCAAAACTCTGAAACACCAAAATCTAACATGCTTCACTATTTCGAGGTTTCCTCCATCGGGATTTCGGGATGTGTGACGACAGGAGGTCTTGCACCTGGGTTTCCCAGGAGCTGAAACTCCGAAACACCAAACTCTAACATGCTTCACTATTTTGGGGTTTCCTCCATCGGGATTTCGGGATGTGCGACGACAGGAGGTCTCGCACCTGGGTTTCCCGAAAGCCGAAACTCCGAAACACCAAACTCTAACATGCTTCACTATTTTGGGGTTTCCTCCATCGAGATTTCATAAGTCAGGGTTTTGAGACTGGCGAACACGTGGGGCCCGCACTCAGGTACCCCGGGTGCCGAAATACTGAAATATGATAACTTTTCCACACTCTATCTTTCAGGATATCGCGAGTCGGGATTTCGGGACTTGCGAGTACAAGGGATATGACGCTTGGATATTCTGGATGCCGAAACACCAAAATATCGGGACTCAAATCCACGTTAGACCATTTTGGGGTTTCGTAAATTGGGATTTCAGCACTGGCGAGTACAAGGGAATTTACCCTTAGGTGTCCCGGGTACCGAAACGCCGAAACATCACAACTCATCCATGCTAGTTCATTTCGGGGTTTCGCTAATCGGGATTTTGGGTCTTGCGAGTACAGGAGAACTCGCACTTAGGTACCCCAGGTGTTGAAACTCCGAAAACTCATAACTTACCCACACGCTAGCATTTCGGGATTTCATATGTCAGGATTTCACAAGTCATGAGGACAAGGGTTCTTACCCTCTGATCTCCCAGGTGCCGAAAAGCCGAAAAGCTTACCGACCGCCACGTGTACTCTACAGCTGGACGGTCCAGGTACTCCCATGGGTCTTGGGATTGACGGTCCTGATTTCTTCGCTACTTACGAAGGTTAAGAAGGGGTCGAGGCATTAACGCCTGCGTTCCTTCATTCAATTTAATAGTCGTAACACACCTTAGATCCTCCGAAAGGATCTCATTTGTGCATTTAGCAAGAGGAAGGGTATCCTGGGTACCAAACCACTGAGAGGTCCTTAATTCATCCACACGCTGTCATTTCAGGATTTCATGGGTCGGGGTTTCGGGACTCGTGAGTACAAGAGGACTCGCACCTAGATACCCCGGGTGCCGAAACACTTAAATGTTCTAAGTCTAAGAGGATCATTCTCTCTCTCGTGTAGGGTTTTTTAGACTTACGCCATAAAATCCTCCGGCAGATTCTTGGGTAAACTTTAAAAAGGGTGTCCTTGTGGGAAGATCTATCCAAGGCATTACTTCAGATAAAATAAGGGAATAGATTTCCCGAGAATAGACTTGAATACTGAATCCGTTCAAAATATACATATATATATACAAATATATACATAATTCATATATGGTCTTTCCAATATAAGCATGCAGCCACCATTTCTGATCAAACACCATACAGACAGTCTTATACGGAAATCATTCATAATTTCACAAACCATGAGCACACATGTCAGAATATTTAAATTCAAGATAAAAGATATAACACTTATCAAAAAACACCAGGTGATGCAACTATTGAGAGGGGTGCTCGTTTCCACCCAACCGTAGGCTCAGCGACTCCGAATGGATTTACCACTAGCCACCCCCAAGCTAGACCACGATGCTTGAGACTCTCTGTCTTAGTTCTTCAGCGATCGAGAACGAAGGTTACTCTCCTTCTTCTCTGCTATCTCTCACTCTGTATTTTGCTCCAGAGTTCTTTCTGATCTCTTCCTGCGATCTCTCCCTCGCGTCCCCCTTTCCACACCTTTTACCTGCCTTTTCTTTTTCGGCGAGGTTGCGTGTGGAATGAATTTCCCTGCGGTGGTCAGGTCTGAGGCCTCCATGGATGGGCGGTTCACCCCCATCCCTCATTAAATCATGAGGAACCTCTTCACCTACCATCCTGGCAAGTAATTCATGGCCAGCGAGCCGCTCTTGGTTCTCCGGGCCAGTGAAGACCAAATATGGTATTGGTTTCGGTGGAAGTTAATGCCACCATTCCAGGTGCCTTCCACCACCTTTCTTCAACCATCATGGTCTATTTTTCATCACATCCCCCTCTCAG
>SNQJ01S0073738.1:16347-40674 GCA_010110895.2 Picea sitchensis
ATTTTGAGAGATCAAGTTTGATAAGCATACCTGGGATTTTAATCATCTTGAGAGAGTGGATTACCTCATGAGCCAGGATAACACTGTCCATGATTTTTCTTCCTTCTACGTAACCTGCTTACTCCTTGGAGATGAAGAAAGGAAAGATTGGCTTGAGACGCATTGAAGTCACCTTTGTAATGATTTTGTATATGACATTGCAAAGGGAAATCGATCTGTATTGCTTGGAATGAGTGACCCTATCCTCCTTTGAAATGAGAGTGAGAAATGTGGCATTGAGGGTTGATAGGACTTGGCCTGAGGTTCAAGATTCCTCTAAAACCTGCCAGACCTCTTCCTTGATTAGATCCCAGCAGTGGTGGAGGAAATCAATGGTGAAGCCATCTGGGCCAAGTGCCTTTCCTGAAGGCATTCATTTAACTGCCTAATCCACTTCTTCCTTAGTAATGGGTCTCATGGGTGCTTCATTATGTTCTGGAGTCACAAGAGAGGGTATGTGCCTGGTTACCCACCGGATCATTGTCGTTCTGTCCCCGTTGGTTTCTATTAAGAGATATTTGTAGTAGGTGTTTATCTCTTCAGCTATTTAGGTGTGTTCCCTGATTGGATTTCCCTGGGAATCCTCCAAATGCATTATTCAATTGATTTATCGGTGGTGCACCATGGCTCGATGGAAGAACTTTGTGTTCCTCTCGCCCTCTTTGAGCCATTGGACTCTAGATTTTTGGCGCCACATAATTTCCTCTTGTTTTTTACTCTCTTCTAACTTGGCTTGGAGCTCCTCTTCCTTCTTCATTAGGGTAGTGGTTCTGGTCCCTGAGATGAAAATTTTTTGTAGCTCTGCTAGTCTATGTTCAATGTCCTGCATGCTTTGGAATATATTTCCAAAGGTATATTTATTCCAGAGCTTCAGCGAGTGTTTGAAATTTTTGAGGCGGTGTTGGGATTTGTACATGTAGGTACCATGATCTATTTCATCCTAGGCCCACCAAGACTTTGCAAGATGATGAAATTCAGGGTGTGATAGCCAGAATTTCTCAAACCAAAAGGGTTTTTATTTTGGTGTTGCCCATGTTTCTAGGCATAAGGCAACTAGCCAATGGTCTGATCCCGCTCTTTGGAGAATGAGGCTCTCCATGTTCGGATCCATTTCTATTAATTCTTCCTCTACAAGGAAGAGATCGAGACGACAAGACACCTGTTGGTGCCCCGATCTGCGGTTGGACCAAGTGAAAGTACCATTGTGAGTTTCAATGTCTACTAGATTTAGCTGATCTATGAGGGTTTTGAACTTACCGTTGTTTGGCTCCAGTCGCTTAGTTCCTCCTTTTTTTTCTTCCAGCGTCAGGATCATGTTGAAGTCTCCCCCTAGAATCCATTTCGGTGTACTAAGTAGGGTTTTGATGTGAGATATTCATTTCATGAGACTATATTTGTCCTGCTGACTTTGAGGTCCATAACCGTTGGTGATGTCACCTTCCTGAGTCGACCCTGTGATCGTGAATTGGGTCGTGAGTGTGCCTATGGTAGAGAAAGGTCTTCTTAGGGTGACGGTGTTGGGGTTCCATAAGATGGCTAGTCCCCTTGACGCACTTGTGGAGTCACTGTGTATGAACTCGCACCCACGCCAGCTTCTTTGGAAGATGGTTTCTGCTTCATTTCCAGCACATTTGTCTCTTGTAGCAGAAGGATGTTTGGATTTTCTTCTCTGATAGAACCTCAGAGGATCTTTTGTTTGGATATACCATTGAGTCCTCTAATGTTCCAGGTGATGATCTTCGTCATAATGATTGTGGGGTTGGGTGGAGGTATCCCTTCGAGAGCTTTTGGATCTGCCCAGAATTGAGCATGAGGTTTCCTGCCTCCTTGATAAGCTACTGGGTTGATTTTTGACCCCTTCTTTTGTTTTCCCGTGGTATTATCTTTGAGTCTGAGATTGGATCTATGGCTATACCCAATCTTGCTATGGATCCTACTGTGGAGTTAAGAAAAACTTTATGGACCTTACGAAGCTGCTCTTTGGGGAGGGCTTGCAGATCCTTTTGATTGAGGAATTCCTCCAATTTTTCAAGATCTATGCCTGCTAGATCACGGTCATCCAACTGAATCTGGATGTCCCCATCCATTCCACCTCGCTCTTCTGGGTTGGCCTCGTTATTTTGCAAAGAAGAAGGTATAGCTTGGTTCTTCCCTTTTTCTTGTTGTTTCGCTTTGTGTGGATCTTGGATTTCTTCATCTTCTGGCAGCTAGTTCAGGATCTCATAAGAGTTTTTGGTCGAGACTCTAGGGTTGGGATCCAGATTTTGTTTCCTTGGAGGGTTTTTTTTCTTGCATGTGAACGTGGTGAAGCCGTCTTTCATCTTGGCTTCATTGGCCTTGGTTTCTTAAATATTCAGTGGACAATCCCTGAAGAGGTGGCCATGTTCATGACATTTCCTGCAGCGGAAGGGAATGTGTTTGTAATCCAGCATTTGTTGCCAATCCTCGTCTTGATATTCCATAGTGACATAGTCGGGAAGAGCTTTGGAAATGTCCATGTATACACAAATTCGGGAATAGGAGGTGTATTTTCTTTGCTTTGTAGCCTCTGATGCTTTGACATAGTGCCCCACTGTTTTCCCTATTCCCATGAGGATTTCCTCCAGCCAAAACTCCTGGGGAAAGGAGTATAATCATATCCAAACTAGAGCCATTGTGAAGTCTTCCTTGTCCGGGCTGAATCGGTTCGTCCAGAAGTGCAGGAATAGCCCGACCGAGTTGTAGTAGTATGGCCCATTGTCGAAGATTATGTCCTTGTCTTCCAGGTTGTAAAGGATGATCATGAAGAAGCCTTTTGAGCTTAGTTGAACCTCATAGTCTCCTTTAGGGTTCCACCAGTCCTTGATCCATCAAGTTAGGTCACGTTCATATGGCCATAGTCCAAGGAACTTTCCTATGATGGAATGCTCTCGCATGAACTGTGTGTGTTCACCCACTCTTGTTGAGATTATGAGGTACCTTGGGGGTTTGTCGGATTGCGAGATGCATTTTCCAGGCTCCCACCCATGTGATGCCTTTGGATGGGATGTTCTTGGTTCCACATCCATCTCTTTCCTGAGCCCTTGTTCTTTGACGAGGAGTTGGTCTTATAGCTGCGGCAGCGGCTCAAAGGAAGGTCGCTTGGCTCGTGTTCCCGCCCTGTCGTTGGCGATTACATTGCTATACGAGGGGGGTTGCGCCCCCTCTACTGAACTCATTCTGACTAATCAGACTCGAAGGCTGCATGTACCAGATCGTAACAGACGAAAGGTTCCACGACGGATTGTTATGGTCATAGAGTGTTCCAAGAGTACTAGTTATCCACGCCACAATTGCAAAAAAAATTGTTATTTTATACCTAAAAAAATAGGAGGTGTTACTAGGAGAACCACTTTTCAATTTGGGGGTAGATTTTAAGATTTTGGTTGCAATGGTATTGGTTGTCAAGTTTGGAGGTTTCAAAGAGGTTGTAGTTTTAACCTTGAAAATAAAAATGGTGTTGCTAATAGCACCACTTTTCAATTCACAGGTTGATTCTAAGGCTTTTGTCGACAACATTATGACGTTTTTAAGGACATGGTTGCAAAAAGTAGTAATTTTAACTCTAAATAAAAAAATGGTGCTAACGATAGAACCATTTTTCAAAATAGGGGTTCATTTGTTCTTTTGGCTCAAAAGTATGGGTTTTTAGGGCCAGATTTCTTGTTTTGAGGTCACAGTTCTTGCTAAGTCGATAACTATGTTGGTATGTGTCATGTTCAACAGCTAACACTTTAGGAGAAAACACAACAGATTCTTGTTCATCACTATCCAACATTAATATCTTGTAGACCTTCAAGTGATCTATGTTGAAAATTGGATGAATTCCCATGCAGGATAATATATCTAGATTGAATGTGTTCTCTCCAATCTCCTCGAAAATCATAGAAGGGCCATGCATGAGAAACTTGATCTTCACAATTTTCTCCTTAAAGTGCTCCTTCCATAGGTATACCCAAACGTTATCTCCTATACAAAAGTGATGATATGTTCAGTGTTGATTATGCATGTTGTTGTTCTTCTACAGAGTCTTGTGCAATTTAGCTTCTAGAACTTGATCATGAATCTTTCATCTATGGTATATAAACCTTRTTAGCTAGCCATGTGTGTTGGTCTCTTTCGCTATAGTCGCCTTATATAAGACCAAAAATTGCTAGTAAATCCTTCGGCAAAAACCAACACTTCAAAAGATGAACTACATGTCACACTATGCAACACATTATTGTAAGTGTATTKCACATATGCGAATTCGACATCCCATGTCTTCAAATGTGGTTAAAAATGAAAAAAAAACTAAACTATGGTGTGATATGCTACCTCTCTCTACCCATCTATCTATTATTTTGGGTCCTATCAATCCTCATAGCACTTACCAAAATTAGTTGAGAATTTATTTCTACAATTACATATGATTGATGATTGTAAGACAAAGTGCATCCATACCTTATCAAATAATAATTATGTGGCCTATAGTGTTGAAACCATTTCTTGGCAAGGTATCATTACAACCATTTTGTTGAAGTGATATATGAATACCATCAATGAGTCATTTCTATACTCATGGTGAGCATACCATCAAGGGAATCCATTGAAACGTAGTCCTGTGGTCTAGACAATATTGGCACTTTCTTTGCCTAGCTTCAAATTTGTTGAATTTGAGATACTATAGAGGCAACAACTTCTCATGAATTTTGCCACCATCTTGGCTAACTTTGACAAGTAGAAATACCTCTACAAATTCACAATCATCTTCTCCACTCCAAACTAAACTTGAAATGTGTTAGGGACCTAACCTCCCTGACCCCTCATGTAAGTAGAATAATATATTTTCCATGTAATAAAGTCCAACATTAGTTAATAAGGCTTATTTAATAAATTTGAACAAGTCAATGTAATAATACCTAATAGAATCTTTCGCTTCTAGAAAGATCTTCCTCTAGAATGTTCTTTAGAAGATAGAATTAGTATAAATAAGAGTAGGAGGCATGAGAAATATTTTTCTTGAGAATTATTGTAATAGAAAAATGCTTTGTTGGAGGTTTCCCCCTCTAAGAGGCAAGTGAAAATTGCTTCCTATCAATAAAGGTATTATTTTTGGTTGTGGTTCTCTACATTTTATTGTTTCGCTGGTATTGTTTTTGCTTAATATAATAGATATGGTATCTAATAAGTGGTATTAGAGCACTTTCCTCTAAGGAAACTATGGGAATTTTTTTTTCCAGGGTAGAGACGTGTACTATCGGCATCTTTAAAGCACAGAGATCTATCGCTCAATGGGTAAAACTGCAATGGGAAAGACTACATGAAGGAAATACAGACGGTTTCACGGGGTTTCCTAGAAACAAACGTTTCATCTTGTTGGAAACCTCTATTACCCTTGTTGGTACCCCTCAAGCAGTACCACATTAGATAAAATTTGAAAACCAAATTGGAATCCTTCGAGGCCAAAGTTACAAGGGAATTTGCAGAAGTTAAGGGTGAATTGGCCTCCCTCGCCACCATTCTCAACCAATGGTTAAAATAGTCTCGTGACTCTCCCTCCTCTGAACAACCTTCACACTATGAACGTGAGGACTCTTTCCATAATATGGCCTTTCATTCCAACTCTCTTCATCATGGACCTCGTCTTCCTAAAGTTGAGGTGAACAAATTTGATGGCTCAGATCCCACAGGCTAGGTCACTCAAATGGAACATTATTTCTCCTTGCATGGCATTACTGATGAGTTGGCCAAACTTCGTTATGGTGTCCTCTATCTGGATCCTGAAAACTGTCAATGGTGGAAATGGCATAGAAAGACACGTCATGGATATGTTACTTGGACATATTTTTTTGCAGAGATTTATGAACGCTTTGACACTGATAGCCATTATCTAGGTCGTTTAACCAAGTTGAAACAATCTGGCACAGTGGAAGACTTTATATTTTCCTTTGAGCACTTTTCTTTTTGAATGGAAGGCATGTCAAATGMCTTCTTTAGGGAATGATTTATCAGTGACCTAAAGGATTAAATCCATGCCCAGGTCCTAATGGCTCTCCATGAATATTGGTTGGAAGCTACTCAACAAGCCAAGGAATCCCAACAGATTGTCCTCACCCATAACCGAATACTCTCGTTTGTTCCTCACACTCGACCCACCAATCCTACCCCTCCTGCCACTCCTCTCAAGATCTAGAAATTAACTCTGACAGAAATGGTTGAACGCCAACTCAAGGGTCTTTGTTATAATTGTGATGAAACATATTTTGTGTGGCACAAGTGTAAGGAACATAAACTTTTTATGGCCATTTTTTTGGATGTTGTTGACGAGAAGGACGAAGTTTCCCTGGTGGAAGACCTACACATAATCGATGCTCCTAATCCACCCTTTGATCCACCAGAAGTTGAACCATTTATTTTGCTGCATGCCCTTACTATATTCTCTGCACCCCAAACACTTAAGCTCATTGGATACATTAAGCACATGAAGGTCATCATCCTCATTGACAGTGGCAGCACCCACAATTTTATTCATCATCGCATTGCCAGGAAATCAATTTATATATATGTGATGTCAACAATTTTTAAATAATGATTTCCAATGGTGGTTCCATGAAATGTGGTGGGTGTTGTGAAAATGTGTGCCTACAAATTGGTCAGTACCACCTGAAATCTCATATGTTTTATATTAACATGGGTGGTTGTGACATTGTGCTTAGTGTTGAATGGTTACACACTCGAGGACCCATCCTCGTGTATTTTAAGGAATTGACCATGCAATTCCAACAGGAGGAACAACAATATAAGTTCCAAGGCATCAAAACAGGCTCCCCTAAGATCATTGGTTCCCATCGAATGGAAAATCTCCTCAAAAAAGGTCATTTGGGAATTATTTCCCAACTTCATTCCCTTTAACCAGTCGAGACACCCTCTGTGCATCCTGACCTCCAATATATTCTCTCCAAACTCCAAGTTGTTTTTTCCACTCCCCATGGAATTCCCCCTTCTTTTGGTGTTCATGATCATTCCATTCCTCTAGTACTGGGTAGCCTCCCTCCCAATATTTTCCCTTATCGTCATCCCTTCTCCTAGAAGAATGAAATTGAGAAAATTGTTCAATAATTTCTCGAAGCATGTGTTATTCATCCTAGTACAAGCCCCTATTCCTTCCTTGTGGTCATGGTACTCAAGAAAGAAGGCACTTGGCACATGTGCCCCGACTTTCGTTCCCTCAACAAACTCACCATCAAAGACAAATTTCCCATTCCTGTCATTGATGACTTGTTGGATGAGTTGAGAGATGCTAAGTACTTTACTAAAATTGATCTTAATTTTGGATACCACCAGATACATATGAAAGAGGAAGACATTCCCAAGATTTCCTTTAGAATTCATGAGGGTCACTATGAGTTCTTGGTCATGCCCTTTGGCCAATGTAATTCTCTCTCCACTTCCAAAGTCTCTTACGTATGTTCCTTCGTCATATTGTATTAGTTTTATTTTATGATATTCTCATCTATAGTAAAACTTGGGAATCCCATCTCGCCCATGTGGATCAAGTTCTCCATCTACTCTCTCAGCACAAACTTTTCCTCAAACATTCGGAATGTGCCTTTGGAGCCTCTGAAGTGGATTACCTGGGTCATATTGTCGGCAAGGATGGCATACGAGTGGATCCTAAGAAAATTGAAGCTATGAAGGATTGGCCTTGACCTAAAACTCTTAAGAGCTTGTGTGGTTTTCTAGGTTTAATAGGGTATTATCGCAAGTTTGTTCAGAATTATGGAAAAAATTTCGCACCTCTCATTGCTTGCCTTAAAAATAATGCTTTCACTTGGAATCCAACCACTAACAAATCCTTCCATGCCTTGAAAGATGCTATGTGCATGAATCTCGTCCTGGCCCTTCCTGACTTCACAAATTCTTTTGTCTTGGAATGTGATGCTTCAGGGAAAGGAATTGGGGCAGTCCTCATGCAAGACGATAGGCCTTTGGCCTTCACTAGCAAACAATTTTCAGAGAAACATTTGGGCCAGTCAATCCATGAAAAGGAAATGTTGGATATTCTTCATGTGGTGGATCTATGGCGTCCTTATCTCCTGGGACAATGCTTCCAAATTAAAATTGATCACCAGAGCCTCAAGTATTTTATAGAACAACGAATTTCATCCCCAGAGCAACAAAAATGGGTGGCCAAGATAGTTAGATATGATTATGATATAATTTACAAGAAGGGCAAAGAAAATGTGGTTGTTGATGCTCTTTCCAGGAAGTATGATGAAGAAGGGTTCCTCTTTTCCCTCTTCTTCATTGTACCATATTGGCTCCAAGTTGTTCACCAATAATGGATGCAAGACCCCAAACTCTCTCATCTGATCCAACAATTGCAACACCATTCTCCAGCTTCTCCAGGGTACTCTTAACACAATGAAGAGATTCACTACTAAGTTCGGTTGTATTTAAGTAAACAGTCACAACTTAAATCCACAATGCTTGTTGAGCTTCATGCTTCACCCATACTTGGGAATTCAAGGTTTACCAAAAACTATCAAAGGGTCAAACGGTCTTTTTTCTGGGATGGTATGAAATAGGACGTCCACACTTTTGTGGTTGAATGTGATGTTTGTTAACACATCAAGGGAGAAACAGTCAAAGCCCCAGGCACACTCCAACTGCTTCTGATTCCCCTACTATTTGGAGGAATATTTCTATGGATTTCATTATTGGTTTACCTAAACCGAGCAATAAGTCAGTCATCATGGTGGTAATCGATCGTCTTTCCAAATATGCTCATTTATGTTCTCTTCAACACCCATTCACTGCATCCATAGAGGCTCAAATTTTCATGGATAATATCTTCAAACTTCATGGCATGCCTCATTCTATTTTCTCTCACAGAGATCCAACTTTCACCAATAATTTTTGGCAAGAATTGTTCAAGCTCCAGGGAACCCAATTGCATCTCAACACCACCTATCATCCCCAGATTGATGGCCAAATTGAAGTTGTCAACAAGTTTTTGGAAATATATATGCAGTGTTTTGAATCCCATAGACCAAATCATTGGGCTAAATGGTTACCCCTAACTAAATGGTGGTACAACACCTCTTACCATGTCGCTACTCGCATGACTCCTTTTGAAGCAGTCTATGGAAAAAATCCATTATCAGTTCTCTCATACAAGTTAGGTGTCTCGAAGGTTTAGGGGGTTGACAAAAATATTACATTCCGAGAGGCCATTCTCCATACCCTCAAATAAAATTTGGTCATGGCTCAAAATCGCATGAAGCAACAAGCGGATCAAGGTCATTATGAACGTCAATTTGTTAAAGGGGACCGGATGTTTCTTCATTTGCAACCTTATAAGCAGACTTCACTCAAAGTTTAACAATGTCAGAAACTTTCTTCCAAATTTTATGGTCTTTATATCATTCTCAAGTGAGTGGGGCATGTGGCATACTAGTTATCTCTTCCCAGACACTCTAAGATCCATCATGTTTTTCATGTCTTGTGCTTAAAGAAAGTGATTGGAAATAAGTGCCAAACTCAAACTAGTCTCCCTAAGTTGGATGAATAAGGTTCCATTTGGTTGCAACCACAAGAAGTCTTGGACCAGTGAGAGTGTCGCCTCTGTTAGTGCAACATCAAGGAAGTGCTAGTTCAATGGAAATATATAACTCCAAAATATGCCACATGGGAGTCGGCCACCATTCTACAACAATTTCCTCATCTCAAACCTTGAGGACAAGGTTGTTCTTCAAGGGGGAGGCCATGTTAGGGAACTTTTGACGTTTGAATCCATCAGGACTGAAACGGAAACCTCACGAGGACGTGAATCCTCCTGTGTTTTTATAGAGGTGGTACTCCTCTGTCCGAGATTTATAAAATGTGGGACTTTTATAGGAAGTATGTCAACAAAAACAAAATAGATATAACAGAAAAAGAAAAACATTTTTATTTTCTTTTAAAAAGAGAGTTCCTGAGAATGGAATAGGAAACACACACATTCATACATTTAAAGAAAATAAACAGAATTCCTCACATCCATCATAGTAGGCCTAAAGATTTCTGATCACATAAAAACTAAAAGAAAATGATCTGCATGCATAAGAGAACTTTGACAGAGTAGTACATGGGCAGATCAAATGGAGATAACGATAGATCAACCTCAAATACTTTATATTCAAAAAACTGGGTTACAAAGTACAATTGAGATTGTTCCCAAAATAGTTCTCTTTGGAATTTCTAAAAAATATATAGTTCAATACATATTCTCTGAAATTAAAATGTATTTGTCATAATGACTGGGATTGGGGCTCCCGCGGACCATAAATAAAATATGTATAAGAATGAAACTCGTAGAAAGAATAAAGTGGGTGGCGGAAGGCAACGAGACCTATAAAGAAGAAAAAAGGAAAATGTCAGTCTTCGGTTAAACCTTTCTATTTAAAGAGGTGGAGTAACTGGATGAAGAGCTTGATAAAGACAGAAATATGTGATAAGTATAAACTTACTATGATGGTATATCATGTCCTTTACTTGTTGGTTTTTTGTCCTTTTTATTGTCTTCTTTGACGGTTATAGGAACTGTCTCAACTATTTCTTTCTTTTTGTAATAAAAGTTTTTAAATAAACTTTTATTTTCACAATTTAATTAATTTTTCATAAAAATAGGATGACTGTAATTTAATTTTATGGAATTTAAAACCAAATTTTTAATAATGTAAACCACTTCTGATGTGATCTTCATTGTATTAGTTTTCCAACGATATAAAATTTATCCAAATTCCTCGCCTGGATCTCAAGATATTAGCTCGTGAAGTCGAGTTGTCATGCATGCCTATTACAAATGCAGCTGACTGATATTTTAATTTCTGGGGAAAATGTAGCAATATTCAGCCTTTTAAACCTGTACCATCATCGTCTACATCGAAATACCTTTCCAACGATATAAAGTTTGCACGATTCTAACACCCGTAGCTCAAGTTATGGTCTCTGCAAGATCGTGACTCAACCACCATTGATCAAAATTCGTGGACAAATCTGGGCCCTTGGATTAAATTTCGTCCAACCATTAATATATAGCCATGTGTCTCCAATTAATGGCTTCCAAGTGGCACTCCTCAATAGGCTTAAACACATTTCCATGTCATCCAGGGAAATTTGGGCACATGGCATAATGTTACAAGTGGATTACATAAAATAATGTATAAAGTAGAAAAGTTAAAGGTGAATATTATAATAGTAATAATGTTTCATGAAAATGAGTTAAGTGTATGAAGCACGAGAGTGTAGGAAAAGGGGGAAAGGGTAGTGTAGGGGGAGGGTAGAAATGTAGGTGGCGGRGGTGAGGGGGTGACGTAGGGTGAGGGGGGTAATTTGCAGGTGGYAGAGAAGGGTTGGCGGGTTGGGAAGTGATGGGGAGGGAAATATTTGAGGTGAGGTATGGGGGGTAATTTGTAGGTGGCGGAAATGAGGGGGTGCAATTTGTAGGTGGCGAAGAAGGGTTGGTAGGTTGGGAAGTGAGGGGGAGGGAAATATTTGAGTTATGGCGAGTCTGACCGACTGCCATAACTCAAATAAATGTTAAGTATGGGATGGGTGAGGGGTGAGAAAATGGAGAGAGGGAGGTAAGGTGAGTTTGTCGGGGACGGATGTGGGGGGGATTAATAGGTGAGGTAGTTATGGTGAGTTCGATCGACCACCATAACTCAAATAAATGTTAAGTAGAGGAGAATGACATGTGCCCATGAGAAATGCCATGAAGATTTTTTATGGGTTTTGAACCTAGTACAAGAATATTTTCAAGGGTCTTGAAGCCAAAAATATTTAAAAGTGCTTCCAAAATATTAGCTTTATTCCACATGTAAGAGACGTCATTTTCCGCTGTAAAATTCAAACCTTTATATCTTGAGCATACGAACTCGGATTTCCAATCCGAAAAATACGTGTCGAAGCTAAGACCAAGGACTATATAAGGAACTTTTAATAGTTCAAAAAATTTCACCTTCTGGTATCATTTTTTTTTTATTCCAGAAGCAATAATATATAGGTGACCAAATTTTGGTCAACAACAAGCTCCAACTGCGGGACAATGACCCCCTGTGGGTTGCTGAGAACACCAAAATCTCAAGACCAGTTACCTTCTCCATTGGGCTATGGAGTCATATTCAAATTTAACTCTTGTAATTCTTCTTCTTTCATTGAGTTATCTTCAAACTTCAATATAAAGACTGTCTTATTATGCAAAACTGAAATGAAGAAACAAAATATGTACATACATGATCTACCTACCCTAACTTACTTGAAAGAAAGGGGAATCTTAGGTATAGGAAGATTTCCAATGGAGACATTCGAGCATCCCATTGACTTGTGAAATGGGCTCTAGCAGTAAGAGAAAGATGGGGGTTGCTACCAATAAACCAGGAGCATGCCCAAAATGTACCACAACGGGATTGAGCAATGTGTGTTGAAGACTTGTTTGCACTGGCTGGCTGACAATACTTTCAAACCAATATTCAATATAATCTACTCTTGGTTTCCCCAAAGTGCTGCTATTTTCAATCAAATGAGAAATTTCTTTCTTGAAAAGATTATCTTTTTCTTCTTTTTCCACATTCAAAATTATTGTTTCATTGGCGATGTCTTGGCAATGTTCTTCTTCTATGCAATGGTTATCTTCTTTATTCTCAAAATTGTTTTCTTCCGCCAATTCTTCTTGCTGCAAGTTCTCTTGTGATATTTTATCATCTATTACAAGGATGGAATCTTCTTGTATATTTGGTGGAGGCTTATCAAGTTCATCCTCAAATTTGATGCTTTAAATATTTTCATATGGAGTATATAGGAGGCTGAAATTTTCTTCTTGTAATTTGGAATTTTCATCTTCGTCTTCAGCAACATGACTTGACTTAAAAATTTCATCCACTCTTTGATTAGATTCTTCTTCAAAATTGGGCGTTTCATTATCTTGATTCCATATGGGAGAGGATGGGTGGGCAACAACATTTAAAACATCAGCCAAACCATATGAATGCACCTTTGGGATGAAATTTTCTGCAAATGAATCTTCTAACACATCCCATCTAGTATTGAAGTTAGACATTAATGAACTATACCATTCAAGAGCATCCTCTCATAGAGTTTGTAGGAATAATCTACATGTAACATTGTCTTTAGTGAGATTGAAATCATAACATGTACCTTTAAAATTAATCAAGTGTTGCTCTGTATCTTCTTAAGCATCCCCGAAGAATGTAGAAAAAATTTCAATGAGAATTTTGGGCATTTGAAAGTCTATTTCTAGTAGATTTAAAGGGGTATTATGAAATCACATCCTTCTTTCAGAATTTCTCCCTTTTGTTGAGTCTTGCAAAGCCATTGATGGGCTTGATGAAGAATATAAAGAAGCATTATGACATGAATGAAACCCTTCATTTTGAATTTTTTCAATGGAGTTGTCAGGGAGTTCATTCTCCCAAATCTTTGGTGCTTCTCGTTTCTTTTTTATATTACAAAAAAGGTGAGTCGTGCTTATAATAAGCAACAATTTTCTTGAATCTTCTTCTCGAAAATTTGAGCCATGGAGATTTATGGTCCCTCAAATATCTTGAAAATAAATCATTCCCCAGTATGGTCGCCAAAAATGTTGACATTTGAATCCGTCATGACCGAAATGGAAACCTCACAAGGATGTGAATCCTCCTGTGCTTTTATAGAGGTGGTACTCCTCTGTCCGAGATTTATAAAATGTGGGACTTTTATAAAAAGTTTGTCAACAAAAATAAAATTGATTCAACAGAAAAAGGAAAATATTTTTATTTTCTTTTAAAAAGAGAGTTCATGAGAATGGACCAGGAAACACACACATTTATACATTTAAAGCAAATAAATAGAATTCTTCACATCCATCATAGTAGGGCTAAAGATTTCTGATCACATAAAAACTAAAAGAAAATTATCTGCATGCATAAGAGAACTTTGACAGAGTAGTACATGGGCAACTCAAATGGAGATAATGATATATCAACCTAAAATACTTTATATTCAAAAAACTTGGGTTACAAAGTACAATCGAGATTGTTCCCAAAATAGCTCTCTTTGGAATTTCTAAAAAATATATAGTTCAATACATATTCTCTGAAATTAAAATGTGTTTGTGATAATGACTGGGATTGGGGCTCCCACAGACCATAAATAAAATATGTATAAGAATGAAGTTCGTAGAAAGAAGAAAATGTGCGGTGGAAGGCAGTGAGACCTAGAAAGAAGAAAAAAGAAAAATATTAGTCTTCGGTTAAACCTTTCTATTTAAAGAGGTGGAGTAACTGGATGAAGAGCTTGATAAAGACAAAAAGATGTGATCAGTATAAACTTACTATGATGGTATCTCATCTCCTTTACTTGTTGTTTTGTTGTCCTTTTTATTGTCTTCTTTGACGGTTATAGGAACTGTCTCAACTGTTTTTTTCCTTTTTTAATCAAAGTTTTTAAATAAACTTTTATTTTCACAATTTAATTAATTTTCCATAAAAATAGGACAACTGTTGTTTAATTTTATGGAATTTAAAACCAAATTTTTAATCATGTAAACCACTTCTGATGTGATCTTCATTGTCTTAGCTTTCCAACGATATAAAATTTACCCAAATCCGTCGTCTGGATCTCAAGATATGAGCTCGTGAAGTCGAGTTGTCACGCATGCCTATTACAAATGCAGCTGACTGATATTTTATTTTCTGTGGAAAATGTAGCAACCTTCAACCCTTAAAACCTATTCCATCATATTCTACGCTGGAATACCTTTCCAATGGTATAAATTTTGCATGATTCTGACACCCGTAGATCAAGTTATGGCCTTTGCAAGATCATGACTCAACCACCATTGATCAAAATTCGTGGACAAATCTGGGCCCTTGGATTAAATTTCGTCCAACCATTAATATATAGCCATGTGTCTCCAATTAATGTCTTCCATGTGGCACTCCTCAATAGGCTTAAACACATTTCCATGTCATCCATGGAAATTTGGGCACATGGCATAATGTTACTAGTGGATTACATAAAATAATGTATAAAGTGGAAAAGTTAAAGGTGAATATTATAATAGTAATAATGCTATGTTGCACTAGTTTATGAAACATGGGAAGGTTGTTTCCCTCAAATTTACAGAAACCTGAAGTTGGGAGCGGCAGTAATATATATTAAAAAAATATAAAAAATATTTTAGATTACAATAATACTTTAGATTACAATGTATAGAGATATTGATACATTTTAAATCTTATTTCAATAAAATTGAATGTCAATTGAGGACAATGTTTCTCCTATTGCAACAACTACAATATTGAAATTACTAATTTAATCTGTACTAATAATTATATGAATATATTTAACACAATACTGAAACTTTAATATACATAAATATTCCATTAGAAAATGAGAAACAAAATTGAAAATACATATATACAATTTTAACATCTTTTTAAAATTAAACTTTACATATATAAACTTTAAACATCTTTGTAATTTGAAGCATTATTCTTTTTTTATTGGAAAAAACAAAATAGTACTACTCTTCTAATATGAAAATACAATAAAAGTTAATGATATGGTTGGTTGATATGAACTACAGAGTGGAGCAAATGCATTAAAAGTCTTTCATATCCACAACTATAAAGTGAGTATTATTAAGTTTTTTTACTTAATTGATTTTTGAAATAATATTTAACTCTAGTTTAGTCTTAGTTTTATAGTGGTATTTTGAATAAATATAATGAAAATATTTGTAAGAAATTATGTATTTGTAATAAAGGATAAATATATTTACATTTTAATTTAATATAATTCTAATTTAAAGTTCTTCCTTTAGGAAATTGGTTCTCAAGCTCCCATTTCATTGATGTTGAAGCTCCCAAAAAACTCTCAAGTTATCAAAAGAGTTCCCAACCAATTGGGGACGTTCCCAAGCTCCTGGAACTTCGGGAACGAGTTTCAGAGATGTTGGAAATGCCAGGAGTGGTTTTCGTGCAACTATGTAATAATGTTTTATGAAAATGAGTCAAGTGTATGAAGCACGAGAGTGTAGGAAAAGGGGGAAAGGTTAGTGTAGGGGAAGGGTAGAAATGTAGGTGGTGGAGATGAGGGGGGTAATTTTTCGATGGTGGAGAAGGGTTGGCAGGTTGGGAAGTGAGGGGGAGGGAAATATTTGAGGTGAGGTAGGGGGTAATTTGTAGGTGGTGGAAATGAGGGGGTGCAATTTGTAGGTGGCAGAGAAGGGTTGGCGGGTTGGGAAGTGAGGGGGAGGGAAATATTTGAGTTATGGAGAATCCGAATGACCGCCATAACTCAAATAAATGTGAAGTATGGGATGGGTGAGGGGTGAGGAAATGGAGAGAGGGGGGTAAAGTGAGTTTGTCGGGGACAAACGTGAGGGGGATGAAGAGGTGAGGGAGTTATAGTGAGTCCGACCGACCATCATAACTCAAATAAATGTTAAGTAGAGGAGAATGACATGTTCCCACGAGAAATTTCATGAAGATTTTTTATGGGTTTTGAACTCAGTACAAGAATATTTTCAAGGGTCTTGAAGCCAAAAAGATTTAAAACTGCTTCCAAAATATTAGCTTTATTCCACATGTAAGAGGCGCTCTTTTTCCTCTTTTAACTTCAAACTTGGATAGCTTGAGCATACAAACTCGGATTTCCGATCCGAAAACTGTGTGTCGAAGTTGAGACCAAGGATTATACAAGGAACTTATAATAGTTCAAAATTTTTCACCTTCTGATATAATTTTTTTTTATTCCAGGAGCGGGAATATATAGGTGACCAAATTTTGGTCAATAGGACCTAACCTCCCTAACCCCTCACATAGATACAATAATATAATTTCCATGTAATAAAGGTCTACATTTGTTAATAAGGCCTATTTAATAAATGTGAACAAGTTAATGTAAGAAGATCTAATAGAAGCTTCCACTTCTAGAAAGATCTTCCTCTAGAATGTTATTTTGAAGATAGAATTAATATAAATAAATAAGAGTTGGAGGCATGAGAAATCTTTGTCTTGAGAATTATTGTAATAGAGCATTGCTTTGTTGGAGGTTCCCCCCTTGAAGAGGCAAGTGAACATTGCTTCCTATCAATAAAGGTATTCTTTTTGGTTTTGGTTCTCTAAATTGTATTGTTCCGCTAGTATTTTCTAGAATATTTGTGTTTATGCTTAATATAATAGCTTTGGTACCTAACAAAATATTGTAAAGGCATACTTTGTGCAACAACTACAATATGTGATATTCTAGAGGAGCATAAATATTTTTCATCTTGTTACGTCATTAGGTGTTCCCCTTATGGAATCATATGTATCGATGTGATCGTTATAGTGTTTAGAGTTGTTATATGTGCTACAGGACCATGGACACGAGCTCATCCGTCTATCCCATATCTTGATAGTTGTCATTTGTATTATATTTTTCGCTTGTGTGGTGTGATGTAATGTGTGATAATGATCTTGAAACCTTTGGGACTGGGACGACTTGCAGATTTGGTTGGGTGGCTCGAGAGAGATCCATGATCCATGCCAAGGTTTCTTCCTAATATTCAATGAACTTATGATATGAGATTCATATTTGCTAGTCATGCTTCATAAACTCTTCAACAAAAAACTCAACCTTGGCTTGTTGATTTTTTTGAAATCTGCTTGCAATTTCTAGTTTGTAACACTCCATTTCATCGAACTCGTGTCTCCAGTGATGATAGGGTCTAATGAAAATGGACTAAGAAATCTATGCTTCTGACTTCAATGTCAATAACTCTTTAAGCACATTAAACATGCACATATAGAATTTATCCTTCATTACTTTTTTTTATTGCTATTGTAGTTGCCAATTTTCTTTAGTTTGAGTAACCAAACTATTATCATCGGCCTTGTCTAAATGTTCTACGTTTTGGATTTTATCATCGAAATCCGGTGACATAAATCCACACAAAATCACAATTTTATATTGTTTAAATTGCATTTATGAATGTAAAAATGGATTCAACGTGTTGAAAAATCCTTGAGGCACTCAGAGTATACAAAGTTAACCACTCTAATATGCATATCCAACAATTTCTCGCCATATTTTACGCAAAATTAAATGGAAAATACCCAAAAAAAATAAAAAAATGTAGAACAATTAGCCTACGACATTATCATCGATCTTCACTTCAAATTCAGATCTTCACTTCAAATTCAATTTTGGATTTCATATTTCCTAGTCGGATTAGGATACAATCACCCACGGAACATAAAAGAGAAAAGTTGGGAAATACCTAGAATAATTAGAGTACATAAGATAGAGGTAACGGGCATTAAATACTACAAAATTCCCTTCCTTATAGAAATGGTTAAACTTTATGATTTTGATAAACCACCTTACACTCTTATTAGTCCCTGCCATAGGCATAGAGGGACTATAGCGATCGATAAATCCTTGACTTCATATTAGTTTGTCCTTTGACCACAAATATTTTCATATTATCCTTTGTTGGAACCAGGGAACTGAAAAAATCGAATTTTATATAAAAGAAACTACCATATTTGTCATGATCTGATTGGACAAGGGATTCGAGGTATTATTGTCGGCTTCGCTATTCCCAATGTTATATATGTTGGCATATCCAAAGTATTTGATCGTATATGGTCTTTTTGAATCATAAATTTTTGTTATGCATTCGTCGAAGGTGGATTAATGCTAGCATTAATTCGAATGTTTGGTTTAGCATTTTATGCTAGGTAAATTTATGGCAATGTTTGATATGTTTGCATATCCAAATTTTGGCCCTCAATACATTTTGTGGTGTTCAAATTATCGTTACCAAATATATAATAATTTTTTTGCGATACGTTACAGACCTTCCACATTGAATTTTTTTCTTAAATGTTTACATAGCATTTCTGACAGACTTAAATGTTTACCTAACAGGGTTGGTAGTGTTGAATGGTTACTTAACAGGCTTGTTACAAGACATTTTCTTCCGTTTTTAAAATTTATATGCTTCAGCGACATTGCTGGTTCACTGGTCCATGCTTGTTTTTTGCATGGCCACTGATTTCTTATTTGCATGTTGTTGTTGTTCTTGCTTGCCTGTTCGTGTTGTTGCAGTTTGCACGTTTGGGTTTCTGCAATTGTGATTGGAACAACCTCGTTCTTGGGGGAGTGGTTGTTGCTTGCTTCTTTCTTCGTTGTATGCTGTTTATTGGTGCTTCTTAGCTGGGTTCTTATTTGTTGTTTGTTCTTGTTTGCCCAGGGTTTGCAATGTTGGGATGTTGCATTCGCTATTGAATCTCTGGCTACTTTTTTCTTGAAGTGGAGTTTGCATAGAATAGTATTAAGATAAAATAACAGACTAAAAAATTGCAGGCGATGTAAATTGCATCTCTTATGCGTTGAAGCGGAGTTTGTCGGCCTCAAAGTATATTTCATAGCCGACGATGCTTTTTCCATGGATTCTATGTTACTATGGTTTCATAGTTATGAGAGTACCTTTTGTTGTGTGGGGGATATAGTTGTTCTCTCCCTTTTATTTTCCTCTTGTAAACTGTGTCTCTGACTCTATAGTTTCTAGCGTTTCGGTGGTCATTCCGACCGACCGCCGTTCGATTGCATACTTAGCCAGTTTTATGGACGCGGCTTCGCGAATAGGTTCTATCGAACTATGACAGGTCATGTTCAATGTATACATTAGCTTTCCCAAATTAGTTTTCTTTAAAAGAAGGGCTCCTGGACAGAAGAGATTGCAATTTATCAAATTATAGGTTTCCTGGAGAGCATAAGTTAATGATTGCGGATTCTCGGGGTGGCGGGCTGAAAATCCGGCTTCTGTTGTTCTGTGGCCTGCAAATAGCACGTAGAGTTCTGTGATCATTCTGACCGACCGTCGTTCGGTTGCATACTTAGCCATTTTTATGGACGCGACTTCGTGGATAGGT
This sequence comes from Picea sitchensis, assembly GCA_010110895.2. Classification (NCBI taxonomy): domain Eukaryota; kingdom Viridiplantae; phylum Streptophyta; class Pinopsida; order Pinales; family Pinaceae; genus Picea; species Picea sitchensis. Next base: position 36,357 of record SNQJ01S0073738.1, read on the forward strand.
TGTATCGAACTATGACAGGTCGTGTTCGGTGTTTACATTAGCATTCCCGAATTAGTTTTCTTTAAAAGAAGGGCTCTTGGAGAGAAGAGATTGAAATTTATCAAATTATAGGTTTCCTGCATAGCATAAATTAAACATAGGAAATATGTAATTTTATAAAGTAGATATATAAAGCATGCACGGAGCCCTCATCCCATACTTATCCATTTTTTGCATTGGGGGTTCTTGGGGTGGCCTGCTGAAAATTGGCCTTTTGTTGTTTCGTGCCCTAAAAATAGCACGGAGAGTTCCGCAATATACAAATTGACAATAGGAGTTGCCGACTATTTGAATTTTAAGGGCGTCATGTCCAAAAAATTTAACATTCTCGAAATAGTTTACTTTACGTACGTTTTACATATGCTAGTGGACAAAACCACAAAAAAAATAGTAGTAAGCATTTTTTGGATCGCGGGTTCTCGGGGTCCCAAGATCTAAATTGGGAGTCTGTTGTTCTATGTCCTACAACTAGCACGGATAGTTCCGTGATATATAAATTGACAATTGGATTTGCGGACTATTTGAATTTCAAGGGCTCATGTCCAAAAAATTTAACATTCTCGAATTACTTTTCTTTACGTACGTTTTACATACGCTCATGGAAAAAAACACAGAAAAATAGTAGTAACATTTGTTACATAGGGCTCCATCCCCGCTACCTTTCGTGCTTCGCAATACACATTAATTATGCTTTCAAAAGTTAGAATCGACCAGACAGGTTCGAAAAGATGGGCTTTAATAACTGGAAATCTCGAGGACATCTCCCATTAAAATGAATAGACAGGCGAATATTATGGGATCTGGTAATTTCTTTTTGCGTGCATTTTGAATTTGCGATATTTTTTTATTTTTTGTTTTTTGCTTGTGTTGTTTTAGTTTTCTTAAAAGCTTCAGCATAGTTCGCGAACATGTCACCCACAGAGGCCTTGACCTCATGTCCCTCTTTAATATTGTGCATATCTTAGATGTCAGATTTGAGAATCTGGTCGGATATGGGAATTTTAATACATGTTGTTAGTCACTATTCAACGAACATATTCGAAAAGATTGACATTAATAAGCGAAAATATCGAGAACATCTGTCATTAAAATGAATCAACACAAAATCTATGGAATATCATCCAGTGTTGCTTTTAAATACTTCTTTCCATTTCTCTCTATCATCAAAGAATTGCAGTTTAGGAAGCCTTCGTTCTAATGTTCCTGGTCATGGACATGTAAGACAACTTAGAGATGTGATTGAGGGCCAGATGGAAGAAGAGAGACTGGTTTTATGTGACGTGAGATTTGAGTAAAAAAAAACTATGTTAAACAAGAGAAACTCAGAGAGGAGGACAAAAAAAGAACAAGTATGTTCTGGTTGGTGTTCTCCCTGTGTTCGATGCTTTGGTTGGTTGAAAAGGCTGCCTGGAGATTTGTTTGTTGAAATTCTTTGTTTTCTTGCTGGGAATTGTAATGGATTTTGAGGTGACGTGCAAAATAGTTCTTCGTTTAGGTATATAGCTTCTTCCAACAACACATATTTGGCAACTGTATCGAATTGTAGAGATCCCACAAGAATTTTTCTTCTTCGGGGGCGGCACATTTACAGTGGCTTGCAAAATGGACTGTCATGTTCATAAATGACGCAAATTATTACTCCACTTGCGAATGTAACCAGAGGCGGGTAACAGAAACTATATGGGTGGATAAAACGACATATTATCACTACAAAAGTTTCTATTTCAAATTTTGATGAGCTACATGTGGTTCTGGTAACTGACTTGACATAAATCCATGTTCTTTGTCAAAGTTTGTTCGGTTTCCTCTAGATGTATTTGTAGACTCCACATATTTGGTGTCACCTCCAAACATTCTAGACCTTTCTGTGGGTCGCCATACCTCCACCGCTATGAGAAAATATATATTCTGATGCGATTTGCAACATTTTATGCACTTGTCAAACCTGTGTTGGTGTGTTCTGCAGCATTTGATGCACTTGCCACACCTGTGCTGCCTGAAGAAGTTATGTACCTCGACAGATTTGCATTTTTCATCTGGGTTGGACATTTGTTCCAATTTACTGTAATAAAGCAAAGAAGTTCAACATACAAATCTTCAGGCCGGCTTTTCAACCAAATAGATGATCGAATACAGGGACAATACCAGTCACTACATACTTGAATTTTTTTCCCCTACCATAGCTATTGTGACATAAAACGACTCCGTCCACTTTGAAATCGGCCTGAATTGCATTTCTAAGTTGTCTCAGATGTCAAGGGTCAGGAATATTGCAAGGAAATCACCTTAAACCCCAACTTTTCGATGGCAAAGGGAAATTCATACTTGACAAAGAATGGAATATTGAATAAGAATCCATTGCAAGCAGGCCGTAACTGGAAGAGACAAGGTATTCAAAAAAATGGGATATATGTAGTTGGCAGCACCGTTTAAGTACAAAACCCAAAATTGATATTCAACTCGTTTTTTACGAATAAAGAGTTTGAATGTCAAGAAAACTGTCAAGAAGCTTCATCAATGTACATATTTTTTATTGGTCGGCGGCAGGTGAAATCGCAATCGTTGTCGCAAATAGCCTGAGCTGTGTTTTGTAACCCATCTTATTTGAATATAGAATAATTTCGGTTTATTTTTTAATAGTGTTTTCCAATTTCTGGTATTTGTTTTAATTGTATTTTGTACCTTCTTCCCCTCTGTCGTTAAACATGAACGACACGATTTTCTTTGTGCTGTTGACTACTTCAATCTAAATAAATCCTGGTCTATTCTTTCTTTACATTTTACATGTAAGAATAATTTTTCATAAGCCATACTTGTGTGGCGTCGGCCTTGTATTTAAAGAAAGAAATTGGAGGACCCGTCCTGCTTCCATTCTTCGGGTTCCATAAATAGAATGAATTAATGAGTTACAACAAGGCGGCTAAAGTGTTGACACAATGTTCCTGTTCAGTATGTTGGATATATCACAGCTTCTTAGGAATAATATAGTATCCGTGCATATATACTAATATCAGTACTATTGGAATAAATAAATAAAACTTCCTCTTCGGCAAAGCTTATTAGGAAATTATGTTTGGATTTGTGGTATTAAACAACTATGTTCCCTGTTCCTTCATATACATCTTGCAGCCAAAGAACTTCCATGATCTGTAATTTAATTTAGATATTGATGTTTATGGAAAGTCGGTGTTTTCTCATGTCATTGCAAGGAATGCAAGATGAATAGATGATACGGAGTTTATCTCGTTGAGACCACAATACAAATGCATGCTTGTTGTTGCGCTATGTACATCTTGCAGTCAAAATTTTTCGTGGTTTCAACGAAATTTTCAAACCGAAGAGCATCCTGCAAATTGGGAGATCATTTTCATTTGAAACAAAAACAATCCACTAATATATATTAGTATGAATAATATTTAGATAAATATGAAAAATTTCTTCATTGATACATACTAGTATGAATACTATTGAAATAGATATCAAACCTTTCTCCATCTGTATCTTCACATGACGAATCCGACCGACCACTGTACCTTTCCATACGTAGGCAATTTTATGGCCGCGGTTGCCGAATCGGCGCATAGGAACTGGCATTTTCTTCTTCCCTCTCGTTATCGCTTTCTAGATATATACTTAGTGCCCTTTCTATGGTATCCAGTTCCAGAGTTGACGGGATGACATGTCTTCATCTCCATCTATATCCTCACACGACGGATCCGACTGACCGTTGTTCCTTTCCATACTTAGCCAATTTTATGGCCGTCGTTGCAGGGTCAACGCTTGCAAACCCAGTTGTTTATCATTCCGTTATATACATATTACACTCAAAACATCTGTGATCTACAATTCCACCGCAGGGTCCTTGTATACATTAACTTCGTTCAAAGTATCTGTTGTTTCTTTCCATCCCCAACAACTTCACGTCCTTCCTGATATACATCAATAATGCTCTTACTAGTGACAAGTGGACACAGTGGTACGAAAGATACTTCTGTGATCTGCAATTTATGCCTTAACTGGTGAGAACTCAGTAGGGGTTCGAAAGAATTTGCATTAATAATCAAACACTAAATGTTCTTTTGCGAGATACTTCTTTTTCCCTTGTCTTCTTCCCGTGTGTAAATGTGTTGACCCTGCACAGAATAGATCTAGCTATAAAATACTACACACATTTGCAGAGAGAAATTGAGAAAGAAGAAGCAAGATAGAAAGAATGGAAGAATTCTCATTAACCGTATTCCACACTCAAAGAGTGAATAATTTACAATAGATATAGGAT
>SNQJ01S0073739.1:2602-14675 GCA_010110895.2 Picea sitchensis
ATAGGCCAAGGGGGTCATAATTGACAGATGCACGACATGTCAAAACTTCTTTAACCCTAGTTGAGTTTCATGGTGCCCCTCCCATTTGTTAACCGTCGAGTGTGTAGGCGGGGTGGGGGGGCACAATTGATTATAGATAGTCGATTTAGAATATTGGGCTTGATCAATAATAAAACATGTGTGCTATTAATATAAAGTCTTATAAAATTAAATTAAAGCTATATAAAATCATATTATCATTAAAGTTTCTAATAAACTTTAATAATAATATTTTATTAAGACTAAAATACTAAAGCTTTTAAAATAAAAATAAATCAAACATAATCTTAATCTGAACGACAAATAAACCCTTTAGAACTCAAAATTATATGTTTTTTTAAACTAAACTAATAGTATTCAAATATTATTTCAAAAAAACAACTATCTAAAATTTAAATTTTATGAAAAATTTAGATTATGTTACAACACTATGACCCACCACATCACAAACAATAGTTCATACAGAGGTCCATGGTTCTCCATAGACACTTGACCAATCATGCTTCTCAACTTATGCTCAACTCAGTCACATTACATGATCACAATGCTTGACATTACAAGAGGTACCTTGTTTCATTGCTTCATATTAGGTGTTAATATCTCATGTGCTTGTCATGAAAGTAGTAATCAAGCAATTGAATTGGATAATGGATCACGATGCTCTAAATTTGTGCCTTTTTCCTTGTTTTACCTTGGTGGCCTTAATCCTCCTAGATAGTGTTGTCCTCTTGGCTAGAGTTGTCTTATTAGGGGACTTTGAGAGGGTATGTGTCCCTTGCATCCCAGTATACATAACTTACATCTTTTATGATTTCCGGTGTCCAGATTTTGGGTTGGTTGTATTATGTCACACATATAGGTTCATGGTTCATAATCCCATGAGAAGAAGAATCTAGAATGCTCGAGGTTGGTATGCTAATAAAAAAAAAACAAAGGAAACAAGAAAATGAAAGAAAGGAATATAAAAAACCAAAGAAAACAAAGCATGATCAAGGCCCCTTTGCTATGGGAGCCATCACCCCAAGTCCTGTGCAAAGAATGCATACCTAAATATAGACTAAATGAAGTAAGAGTAAAGAGTAAAATCCAAAAGGTTAAATAAAGAAAAATGGAAAAAGGGGTTGGGAAAGACACATTGTCGAGGAAGAGGCTCAAAGGAATGGCCTCCCTCATTACAAAGGCTCCAATGTGGTTGTTCTCTTACATAACCTCACATGTGGAGTATACAATACTACTCATACAAGTGAACCCCAAACCTACCATCTATCATTACATGCCCTTGATGGGTTTGTTGGAAATACTTCTCTTCTGGGTATTGACATGTAATAGGACTAGTATTTTCCATACCTAAATTGGGAAATACTTCTCTTCTTGGGTATTGACACATGTAATAAGGGCTAATGATGGCCCTCCCATACCTAAAATTAACAAATTGTATGAATTCTATGAGTTATTGTGAAGTTTTAAGACAATGCTTAGTGTGATCTACCTAATGCCATTTACATTTGTCATGAATCACTTTCTATGTTGCATTGGACTTGTGTACCTACCTATGGATTGATGGCTACATTAGGTCACTTGAGCCCCTCTTTGGATAATGTACTTTGCACGGATAAGACTTGGATTGAGCCATGGTCCTTTGGAGGATGTCGAGGAAGCCCATTTCACACTTGATGGAGGTTGTATCACTTTTAATAGAGGTCATTGGGCTTCTTTGAGGATGTCACACCTTGTAGAGATGACCTGGCACATTTTGAGGAGGGCGTGGTACCTTTTTGAGGGGACATTGCACCTTTTGGAGATGAATTTACACTAGAGGATGAAATGTTTCACCCTTTGGAGGGAAAATTTCACTTTGGATCCCCTACACATAACTTTTCACATTAATTGAGTGAATCGTCTACTCTTGGGAGACCACACATATGACTTTGAGCACACATTTACGGAGCATGTCTTACCTTTTGAGAATTTTACTTTATCTTGGGAGCATTGTTGGGGGTATTTTGACTCATACACTCTTGTATCATGGATATTTTATGTATTATGACCTTATCTCTAGGGCTTGTAAATAGATAAAGGAATTTTTATATTTTCTTAGGAATTATTGCTAGGAAAATATTTTTATTTTAATGAGAAGGGTGCTAGATCTCTCATATAAATAAATAAGCACTTCTTATTTGTAAATGATTGCTAGAAGTTGTGGAGAGCATTACTTGTCTTATTCTTCTCTTATATATTTGCTATGGATGGATAACTAGAGTGACTTCTTCATGATGGTGTCTTATGGATTGTCTTTCAAATTTCATGGATGTTCTTGCCTAGGGTTTTGAATATGAATTGATTTCCTGAGTAAGTGGTTTCGATTGATCTATTGGATGTTGTTTATGAATGATTTTTAGATGGTGGTGCACTCTCTTTAGGTTTTTCTTGAACAAGTACCTTCTTCACAACTCTTGGAAGATTACTCGTGGAGTATATTCCCTTGAGCTATCTTGGAATTTGTAAGGCACTAGGTGGATTTGTTATGGTTCGTGGTGGACAACCCTAAATATCACCCTAATTCTACTTACACCTTCTCAAGGGAGTCCTTAGTTGACCTCATATGCCCAAAAACAATTAGTAGGCACTAGTATTCTCCCATCTAATCAATATTAAAATCAAAATTAAAAATTTTATTCTTGTTTTAGGGTAATTCTAGGATTAATTTACCTTAAATTCAAATTTTAGCTATCAAAACCCTAAACATCTAGGGTTTCCTTGTGTATTTTTGACCTAAAAATCATTTTTATTGGAACCTTTCCCTAGCTGGTTTTTATTGGAACTAGTTTAGGGCTAGACATATTGGTCCTTTTGGGCTTATATCCCCTTGAAATTTCAGAATTTACAAGTTACTTGAAACTCTAGTTTTATTCCATGTTTTAGCCCTAAAAATCAATTGTCTAAAATCTATTTGAGTGGCTAAAGTTTGTTGTTGCTATAACTTGTTTATTGCTATAATTTATCTATATTTTATGCAAGTTTTACAATAGCCTTGAGTAGTTTTCAGATCTGGATTTTTTTGGTGTCATTTTTCATTGGATAATTGGTTAACAAACCTCTAAAATAACCTCAAAAGTAAACGTCTTAAATATGAAAATTTACCTTGAAGTATCCACCTATTTTTTAAGTTGCATATCATAACCAGTTGGTGGTAAATTGGGTAGTTACCTAGGTAATATTAGACTTGAATTTTCTTCCTTAGAAACCCTAAGTACTACTAGGGAAGCCTCCCTTGTGTTGGAATTGTCCTTCACTAAAATGAGGGAAGTTGTTGTCTAGGTGATAATGACAACACTTCTAATGTTCCAATCATCTTTGTACCTTGTGAACACTTTGCACTAGGGTGTGATAAAATTATTCATACACAATTATAACACTCCAACATAGTAGGAAGAGATAAAAATCCAACCACCCATCTGAAGGCTATACATAGATTTCCAGGTACATTACTAGGTCAAAATCATAAACCCACATGCACTATGAAATCCCATCCTACTAGGCTTATTAAATGAGAGAGATCATAAGAGCATATGAAACACAAAAGATAATTGGGTAATAACTTAGGAGTGGGTATTAATTACCTCACTAACCCCCCCCATCATTTTACCAAATTTTTCCAAAGGTGATATTACAAGCTTTGTTGGCCATATAATCAACTAGGGAGTTTATACCTCTCAAAGAGTGATAAAAAATGACACTATCAAATCCTTCTAAACGTTTTTGAATGTGAAAAAGCACCTTTTTCATGTGAGTTTCCTTTGGAAGAGTTCCATAGAACACATGCCATATGTTGATCATTGAATCCCCAATTACTGATGCAATTTTAATGTTTTCAATCTTCATTATTAGAATCCTTTTCTAGAGGGCCAAGGCTTCCACTTGATTGCTTGTTGTTTCTCAAATACCCTAAGAAAATAAATTTTGATGCTTTCCTTCAGGATTAAATATCATCATCCCCACACCTACCACCCTTGTAAACTTTGAATTTTCACCAGTCGTAAATGTTGATTTTTACATGACAATAATCTTGGATTTTTTCAGAGTTTTTTTCAATTTACCTTTTTATTATCTTTCAAAGAAACCATTTAAAATGACATTTCATCAAGATTCCTTGTTTAAAATCCCATCTTCAATATTATTCCATCGAAAATATTCCTTTCACTTTTGTGTTGTATTACGAGTCATGTTGATACCAACAAGCCATAATTTTTTTATTATATTTGGAAAACTATTGCATAGGAGCCATAGGCATATATTTCTCATCATATATAAATCCCACATGCATAGAAACAAGGAATTCTTAGGAATTTATATGGATTAGCATGCATATAATGTTTCAACTTGTAATGCAAAATATACTTCGAATCCTTGATGGGATTGATTTTAGCTTTGATTAGCAACTTGATTTGAGGTTTAGATGGGTATTGATTTTGTTTGGCTTGTGGGTTTGTGATCTGATTTGAACAATATTAATCCATTATAATTGGAATTAAAAATTATAGGATTGAAACCTATAGTCACAAGATAAAGCATTCAAACATTTGAAATTAATTGATTTTTTGGAAGAATACAAGCTATATACCCAAGTGTTGAAAAGTTACCAATATATGTTAACTTCATGTATGTCTAAGTAGGTATGAATTACATTGACTATTTTTGAAAATATTTTGTTTTGAAAAGTGACATATAAATGAATAAGGTTGTGTATGCAAAAATTGGCAAGAAATACAAGGCATTACTTATGTACGTAGTTGTATCTATGGCTGAAAATCAAAGATTGACAACATTGGGTTGGAAACAACCAAAGCAATAAAAGGAAGAAAATTGAAGTTTCACAATTTGAAGGATAAAGATCAAAATGAAGCATCCACATTCAAAGAATGTGGGCCCATCATTACTTAAAAGGAGGCCAATTTGTTTTTCACTATGAAATCTCACTTTTGAGAGTGACAATTGTAATGATCAAATATGTTATCCTCAAACTTCTTTGAAAAGTTGTAAACGGAAAATGAAAAATTCCAAGAGAAAGCTTCATGAAAATATTTAACTCTAATATATTCCTCTCAAGAAAAGGACAAAATGTGTGAAGAACTTAAAAGATCTGGGAAAGTGTACTCAAAGGTTAGAGAGAGTTGGAAGGCCAAGGGCCACCAACCTCTCTTATACTAAGGGGATTCATTTGCTGAAAAGGAAGGGGGAGGGGGGATTTCGCTTAACATCATAAATTATTTTCATGTTAATGGAGAAGCTAACAACCACTGTTGGAAGATCGGTTTGATGTATGATGTTGTGTGAGATTATTCTCTGCATTCTTACAATGGAATCACTATGAGGATGTTCATTAATACTATATATTATTCTCATGTATTGATGCTACATTCTTACTTATTCCATCCAATGGTTCCTGACCTATAGATGGAGATCTGCAATCAACAATTTGAATTTAGGCTATCCTGGTTATCTTATTGGTTAATTAGAACTACGATCATTATCAAACAATAAACTATTTTTGTGTGTTAAGGAAAGTTATTTCTTTTGGTTCTATACCCATGTTCCTTGGGATCAAAATCCTTGCTAGGTATTTGTACATTCTATTTTAGATCAGGATTGCATTTAGGATTTATTTTATTTTCATTTTATATAAGCATAAAACTAGTTATGGTTTCCAGGCCAAAATCCGGATCGGATCCCTACTCAAAATGGCGAGGGGTGAAATTGGGACTTCTCCCTGGGGTGAACTTATAATGTTGGGAGTAGGGCATTCCCCCTATCCAATTTTTGGCACTGGAAGGAGGGAATATGACAAGACGACCCATGTGGAGCCATTCTCTTAACAATGTATTGAATGTTCATGGCTCCTCTCCCTATCCCTATAGGGGATCATGTTTTTGAGTATTTCAGAACGATTACATGATATATCAGAAAAGGTAATCAATTAGTTGTCAAGAATAAAATTAGACAGTGAAGGGGAAAACACTACATTCCTGCCTATTAATCAATATCAACTCTATTGTCAATTTATGGAATTTTTTCATGAAGATATTGTATGCATGGTATTTTCCCTCACATTCAAAGGATGAATTTTAGACTAGTACAATACACTCCTTGTTGGAACCTCAGGTTTTGATGGGTCATCCAACCTTTCCTGAAGATAGTCGGTTGATCAATTGACTAGCAAATGGAGACAATAAGTCGAGTGGTCGACTAGACAATCAGTTGGATAATCGACTAGCAGTTGAAGATAGTTGGTCGATGGATCAACTAGTCGAGTTGTCGACTATGCGTTAAATGAATTGATGGTTAGGTCGAATTGGTAAGTTGACTAGTTTTGGAAACAATGTGGATTTGTCGGAATCTGGTCCAACCACTAATGCTTATATGTGGACAAGATCTTCCCAATTTAAAGGAAATTGGTTAGATCCAAAAACTATAAATAAAGGACCCTATGGGTCAATATATGTGTGTGATCAATGAGTGATATTTGTATCTATCATGCATTGTGATGTTTTCATCACAATGCCATGTTCTTAAGTGATGAAATGATGTATTTAAAAACCACCAATATATTTTTAAGTTTATTACTGTTTGTTTATTTTGCAGATTCTGTTATTGTTCCTCATAGGGTTACACCCAATCCCCAACATGGTATCAACGTGATTGGTTTTGACCTCACTTGTTGTCCACAAATATTGTTGAGTTAGATCTTATAGTGATTGACTTTGGATTGTTGATTTGTTGATAGTAACCTGTTCGGATTGTCAAAACTGTCAAATATTAAAGATAGCTTCCAAGATTGATCTTGTTGTCTTAGATGGACTCAATTATGTTGTTTGGGCACCAGATATGGAGACCTTATTGAAGAGAAAAGGGATCTAGTAGTACAAAAAGGTCGCCATTCTAGATCTAAAGGATGACTAAGTGAAGTTTTTTGTTGACGAAAAGAAGGATGAGGTTGTTTGGGTCATCACTACTTACATTTATCGAGAGATCGACTTCCCCCTTGAAGTATGGAAGAAGAGGAAGTCTTTGTTCAACAAAGTCGACGAGAGTCAAGTTATGTATTTGGAGAAATAGTTGATCTCTCTTGATTTGCATTCCTTTGAAATGATTAAGGATTATTTGGCATGTGTTAAAGAGATGCAGTTGAAATTGGGTGAATGTGGGAAGAATTTTCAGAAGAAAGATGGAAAATGCATTGAGCCGGTCCTAATGAATTTGAGAACACTCTTCAACGTGTTCTACTCCATGTTCCAAACTAATTGGCAGGCATGGAAATAAGATGGTAAGGATTATACCTTTGATACTTTCTTTGGCTTACTGATTAATGATGAACATAGATTGCTTGATGAAGGGAATCTTGGTGCTAAACATCAAGCTCACTTGTTCAAGGGAAAAGGAAATATGAATTATAAGGAAAGAGGCCATTCTGATGCTCTTGTACGTAGACAAGAATGTCTTGACCATAAAACTAAAGAGAAGAATGATGATTTGACATCCTCCCAGAAGAATTGAAATAATAAATCATGTCTATACTATGGAAAGACTGGACATGTGGAGAAACACTTATGGAAGAAGAGCGACAATTTAGAAGCGAATGTTAAGAAGCTTGAAGGAGATGTGTCGACGTCGACCAACCGACAATTTTACCTTCCAAGATGGAACCTCTCAAGTGTTTCTTGATCACACCTTTAAGAATGAGTGGGTAGTCAATTTTGGGTGCACTCATCACATGGTCAAAGGTGCTTCTCTGTTCTCTTCTCTGGATAAAGTTGTCGAGTGAAATATCTTTGTAGATGATGAATTTTCTCTTGACATCGTTAGTCATGGTGATGTTCCTTGTCGACACGGAATGATTGTTAACATCTATCACATACCCAACCGGGGTGAAAATATCTTTTCGGTTTCCCAATTGACACAAATTGGTAATACTATTGAGTTTTGGCTAGATCGGTTCTACATCATTGGTATGAAGAATGGTAAGTTGATTGTCGCAAAAGGGTTTATTGACTGAAACAAAGGGATGTATAAGTTCTACGACCTGCCTCGACAAGATCCTAGACCGATGAGTGGAGAAAAAATTGGCATGAACAACTTGGACACCTTAATTTTTTAAGTATGAAGTCGATGGCCACATAGAATATGGTTGCCTCTCTTCCAAAATTTCTTCCACTTGATGGCATCTATAGAAGATGTGTGATGGGAAAGCATCATTAGACACATTTTGACTCTAAAAAAATGTGTAAAGAAAAAAATACACTATATCTTGTTCACAATGATCTATGTTATTATAATTAGCCTTCCTTAGCAGGTGCAAAGTATCTTTTGAACTTTATCGATTATCTCTCTAGATTTACTTGGGTTTATTTCTTAAAAAACAAGATTCATGTCTTTGAAAAACTCAAGGAATTTACAACATTGGCTGAGAAGAAATGTAGTCAACCTATTAAGTATTTGAGATCTTATAATGGCAGAGAGTATGTGAATTGATCATTCGAAGAATACCTTTCTTGATCTAGTATTGCTTGGCAGAGGCTTGTTCTGTTGATGTTTTGGTAGTTGTGGAAGGTATTTTTCCTCCTAGACAACCTTTCTTAAATGAAGAGAAGATTCTATAAGACAAATGAAGACCATTTAAAAATGGAAGAACACCCTAGAAGAGAAGTAGGCCCACCAAATAAGAATAAAGTAAAGTTGGAACCTCTAAGAAGAGAAGCCGACCCACAAAGAAAAGATAAAGGGGAAATAAAATTTCCAAAGAAGAAGTCAACCCAACTAAAGTGATTGGAAGACTATAAATAAGGAGACGTCTTGCTCATTTGGACTCACTCACTCATTCATCACTCATTCAAGGAGAAGGTGCTATTCTGAGGCAAGGAAGGAAGACGCAACACTCCACTTTGGAGATTCTTGGTTGGTTTTCTCTTGTGCACTCCCCTTTGGAAGAGGTGCCCTAGTTTTGTATAGTGCTGCTACTACAACTTTTTGGTGTTGTTGCTGCAACTGTCTGGTTTATCTTGTGCACTAGAATTGTGCTAGGGTTATTCTTTATTTGTTTTCTCTTAAGAGTCGATTCATGGTTGGATTATTTTAGATGAAATCTATCTAAGAAAGGTTGGTTGGTTTTTTCCCCCATTTGGGGTTTTTCCAGTATAAAATCTTGTGTCTCTTGTACTTGCTTATGCTACTTATATTTTTCAGTACTTGATATAAATTTTAATGGAAAATAAGATATAAGAACATTGGTAACTCTACTGCTATGAAAATTAAGAAAATCTAACATGGTATCAAGGTTGGTTACCTTCAAAACAATCTAACAGCTAGAAGGTAAGATCTAGAAAAATTACAGCTGCACATTTCTTTGTCAATCTCATTGAGAACTAGTCCCGAAGGAATTGGGACTAAATTTACCACATAGATGTTTACTCTACCCTAGTGCACCCCCCTACAACACTCATATTGCAGATTGGTGGAGTTTGAATTTTTGGGATTTTTTGAGTCTGAGGGTTTCTACCAGCGAAAATGATTACCAGTATGAGATTTGAGGATAGACTGGATGGAGAAGATAAATTCATATCCTGGAAACATAGGGTACTCCTCATTCTAGAAGAGAATGAATTACTAGATCATGTCAAATAAGTGCTTTCAGAACCAAGAGAAGAAGAAGCCAAAGCAAAGTTCAGGAAGAATGAATTAAAGGCCAAGAGGATCTTGACAGACTCGATTAAGGATCATCTGATACCTAATGTATCAGAACTAAAGACACCAAATGAAATGTTTGATTCCCTAACAAAACTTTATGAAAGCAAGAACACCATCCAAAAGCTTACTCTAAGACATCAAATCAGAAATGTGATGACGAATAAGTCAGAAACAATCTCCAACTACTTTATGAGGATATCATAGATCAAGGACCAGTTAGAAACTATTGGAGACTCAGTGGACAACGCTAAACTTGTGACTACTACACTTAATGGATTTCCCTCTTTTTTGGACCTATTTGTTCAAGGAACTTGCGCTAGAAGCAAATTTCCCAAGTTTGACAAGTTATGGTCATATTGTACCCAAGAAGAATCCAGACTAATATCCAAATTGCAGAAGACAAATGATGACGAAAATCAATCTCTTGCCGATCAAGTGAAGAAAAGGAAAGAAAGGGGAGAAGTCAGTCTAAAGAAATATAAAAGACCACGTTATAATAAGGATGCATCAAAATACAGATGCTATAACTGCAAGAATATGGGAAATTATGCCTTTCAATGTCCTGATATGAATGAAAAAGGAAAGAGGAAACATCATGCACATGCAATAGATACAGAAGAGCTGACATACCTGAAGAAAGAAAATGAGTCAAAGGATGAATAATTTGTATTTGTTTCAACACTCACAGGTACTATCACTCAAGCAAGTGATACCTGGCTCGTGAATATTGGTGCTTCCAAGCACATGACCGGATTCATAAGTTCTCTTACAAATTTAACAAAAAATAGCTAATCCGTTCAAGGGGATCTTGGGTATGATTCTAGACAAACAGTTAAAGGAGTTGGAGAATCCTCATTTCAACTTGACTTGGGTAACCCTATTTCAATTAAATATGTATTGTTTGTACAAGTATTGAAGAATAATCTTCTTTCTGTTTCCTCTTTAGAAGATAAAGGTTTCATGGTATCTTTTGTGGATGGACAAGTTCTTTTATGGCCCAAGAGTTCAAGCATATATGAAGCTACCGTGATTGGTGTCAGAGAGGGAAGATTGTATAAATTGAAGGGACACCAAGAACAAGCCCTTGTACACAATAATGTTAACTCTAGTGATCCATGGCACCAAAGACTTGCTCACATAAATTATAAAGCACTACCAGTATTGAGCAAGATGGTTACAGTTCTACCAGACATTCATGTAGAACATGATGGCGTATGCAGAGGTTGTGCACTTGGAAAGAATACCGAGGGAAAATTTACTAGCAGTGATAGTAGACACACGAGGATCTTGGACATCATACATTATGATGCATGCAGACATATGACAGTGCCATCCTTAGGAAACT
The DNA here is from genome assembly GCA_010110895.2 of Picea sitchensis. Classification (NCBI taxonomy): domain Eukaryota; kingdom Viridiplantae; phylum Streptophyta; class Pinopsida; order Pinales; family Pinaceae; genus Picea; species Picea sitchensis. Next base: position 13,725 of record SNQJ01S0073739.1, read on the forward strand.
TTTTATACTATGTCTTATTCATAGATGACTACTCACAAATAACATGGATCTACTTCTTGAAAGTGAAAGATGAAGTCTTCAGTAAGTTTCAAGAATTCAAGGATTTAATTGAGAATATTTCTAGAAGAAAGATCAAAATATTGAGATCTAATAATGGAGGTGAGTACACCTCAAATGAGTCCAAATAATTTTGTAGAGAAGCTGGAATTAAGTGTTAGGGACCTAATCCCTCATGTAGGTAGAATAATATATTTCCATGTAATAAAGGTCAATTTTATAAGACCTAGCAATAAGGAAGAATAAGTCAAATGTAAGAAGACCTAATAGAAGCTTCTGCTTCTAGAAGGATCTTCCTCTAGATCGTTCTTTCAGATAGACATATTTAGTATAAATAGGAGTAGAGGGTATGAGAAATTTTGTATGGGATATTATTGTATTAGATCTTTGCTCTGCTGGAGATTGCCCTCTCAAAGAGGCAAGTGAAGATTTCTCTCCGTAATCAAAGTGCTATTTCTGGGGTTATTTTGGTATCATTTTGGTGTTATTGTGGTGTTGTTTTGGTTATATCATTGTTATCTGTCATTTCTAGCTAAATAATTCTATTCTGCATACTATTTTATATCTGGAATATTACAAGTGGTATCATAGCACCTTCCTCGACAGAAAATTGTGGGTTAATTTTTTTTTTCCAGGGTAGAGACGTATTCCAACGTCTTTAGGCTACATAGATATGTTGTCACATGCATAAACAAGTGGTCGGGGATTCATACACATAGGAAATACAAGTGGTACTTAAGCGCACATCTGTTGGCCACCCTTGTAACCCTTGTTGGTACCCCTTCGAGTGGTAGCGCATCAGACAACACCTGTATACGGATCGACCTAGATCTCCTAAATCCCTCCATAAATAAATCGATCGGTTGCCTGACTGCTATAGTGCCACCGAGAACA
>SNQJ01S0073739.1:24492-36651 GCA_010110895.2 Picea sitchensis
GGGGGGGGGGGTGTCAAACTGATGTAATTTTACCTCCTAAATCTCTAGAACCGTGAGATGATGGGGGGTGTTGGAACATCGGGTTATAATGGTTCATCCCACATTTACTAGAGATAGTTAGTTGACCAGTCGAATAGAAGCTGGAAACAGTCGGTTGAGTGGTCGACTATAGAGCTAGTCAGATAATCGATTTGTAGTTGGAGACATTTGGTCGATGGATCAACCAATTGAGTAGTCCACTATGCGTTTGACAATTGGATGGTTAGGTCGACTTCGTAAGTCAATGAGTTGACACAACAACATAGATTTTCTAGAATATGTTCCAACTGTTGATGGTTATATGTGGACAAGATATTTCCAATTTCAAGTTAATTGGTTAGATCCAAAAAATATAAATAAAGGACCTTATGGGTCGATCTATGCGTGTGATCAATGAGTGATATTTGTATCTATCATGCACTGTGATGTTATGATCACAATGTTGTCTGCTTAAGTGCTAAAATGGTGTCTTTAGACACTATCGATCTTCTTTGAATTTGATTACTATTCATCTATTATGCAGATTCTATTATTGTTCCTCACAGGGTTACACCCAATCCCCAACACTCCTATTTGAGTCCATTCATAAATAGAATCAATTTAGAGAGGTATTCCTCATTGCTCATGATAATTACTCTGTAAAAAATGTGTATTGTGAGCTAGGGAAACTTTAAAAAAAGAAACACAAGTCCATTGAAGACTACTCTTTAAAGATTCAAGTAGTTATTTCATTGATTTTGACAAAAAGATAAGCTCTCTAACCCATAATTGTGAAAGCACTACCTAAACTCTATTTCCTTTTATCCCAAGGAAGATTTTCCCCTGGACTATGAGAACTTGCAAAACTAGAAGACAAATTTTCCTTAAGTACTTTCTCCTCCGTTTCCTACGAGACTAACTCATTGATTCTATCTTCAAGAATGAAAAGAGTGTGTCAATATGATGAGATTGATAAAGATGGTAGAAATATACAAATTAGCGCCATGCAAAAGCGTGCTTGGAAACTGAAGATTTTCCAGGTCCTATCAATTGCCAACTGGGTCTATCTTTGACCATAGATTGGCTCTAATTTTCAACTGTTATGTGAATGTTTTGCTGTTGTTTTAGGACAGCCAACAGTCCAAGAAATTCTTGCTGATTTGTTATGGTTGTACTTGCAATTTTAGGTGCTCTAGCATGTAGTTTTAGTAACCAGAAGTTAGCACACACATACTAAAATAAATACAACACACCTAGTGATCTTTACAGCTGAAAATAAGCAGATCTAAAAGACTAACACACATCATTTTGTACACATGTATTTTTGGTCAACATGACCCTAGATAGAACCCCCCAGGGAAAACCAGTTTGGGATATATGTCTATATATGAGGAAAGCAGATGGTGGAATACAACAAATAAAAAATATAGATGAACCTAATACAATAACAGATTGATCCAATATGGAATACAAGTCCAAAAGAACCAGGTGCGCCCCCCATAAATGCTCTCAAAACCACTGAATCTTCTCCAGATGCAAGCTGTGAGCTCAGAATAGAAAACCCCTCCATAGGAATGAAGATCTGTTGTGTGGCCTCCCTTTGCAACTGATCCCACTGTAATATGATGGTTAGAATTCCTCCCCACTACTGATGCGCCCTCCTCAACAAGTGCACTCTCCATAGTAATAAAAACTTCTTAGTAAATAAACCCAGCTAGAAGATGAATGCCTCCCTCCATGAAAGCATGCGCCCCAGTAAAGGTACCTCATGCAACAAACCTCATAGAAAATCTCCCTCTCTTCCTCTCCAAGTGAGAACATGAAGTTATATGAGCTCTCCTTCACCCTTTGCGCCCCTCTTGAACCTCCATAAGGAAACCTAAGAATCAATGGATGAGATCATCCCATATCCCATCTAATCAAAGGTTGAGATCACTCAAAAATAATCTCATTCAATAACCTACTTTGGGTTAAATTTCCTAAGTTCACATTATATCTCTAATTCATGCACAAAGTGAATTAATAGTGATTTTAGGCATAAATGACTAAATTTCACTTTTGACTTAAAACTCCTAAGTCAAAGTGAAATTAGACACAAAGTACAAGGCACAAAGTGTACAATGCATCCCACATGTGTCTAGGAGAGAAGAAACACATAGGGAACACCTCCCAAGGTACAAACATTCAACACTCCCTCTTACCGAGGAAGGTGATCCTCACCAAGCGCATCTTGTCTCTGAAGTAGACATGTTTTCCCCTTGGCAGGGCTTTCGTGAGTATATCTGCAATGTCTGTCGATATATACTGCAACTAAACTGCCCCTCTCTGAACCCAATCACGAATGAAGTGGTACCTGATCTCAATATGCTTCGATTGATCATGAAACACTGGATTCTCAAAGAGTTTTATGCAACTCTGATTATCACAGTGAATGATAGTTGGTGGCATCTCCTGACCAAACAAACCAACTGATATCTTACAAAGCCAAATGTCCTCGCAACTGGCCTAACTAGCTGCCATATACTTTACCTCAGCCGAACTCAAAGCAACTGACTTATGCTTCCGGCTGAACCAGGAAACAAGTCTTGACCCCAAACCAAAGCAACACCCTGAGGTGCTTTTTTTGTCAACAACACATCCTGCCTAGTCTAAGTCTGTGTAGCCAACCAAACTAACTCCATCTCCTTTGACATAGTCTAGGACATATTCAACTGTCCCAACAATGTACCTCAAAACATGTTTTTCCCCAACCATGTGAACACTCCTCGACTCAACCATGTACTGATAGAGAGTGTTCACAACAAAGCAAATATCTGGTCTGGTGTTTACCAGATACATGAGTGAACCAATCAACTGCCTGTAAACTGTGGCATCTACCAACTGGATATATGAAGCACTAAGATTCTTCCAGTTGGTTATCATAGGTGTAGACATAGGTCTACAATCCTCCATCTGAAACATGCTCAAAATATATGCTACACACTTCCCCTTCCCGAGAAATATGTGACCCTCCTCCTGCCATACCTCCATACCCATAAAGTAGTGCATCATTCCAATATTACTCATCTCAAACTCTGATGCAAGTCCCAACTTGCACTCAACTATGAGATCCTCGGCTCCAATGATTAACAAATCATCCACATATAAGATGAGAATAAGCGCGTCCTCACCTCTAATGATGAAATAGAGGTTAGGATAAACATCCCTCTTCTCGAAGCTCATCTGAAGAAAGTATGTATCTATATGTGAATAACAAGCTTGGGGAGCTTGCTTCAGACCATAAAGTTCCTTTCTCAAAAGACACACATGAGTCTCCCTGTCACTCACCTCAAACCCCTGTGGATGCTCTATGTACACCTCCTCATCAATAAAGCCATTCAAAAATGTAGTCTTCACATCCATCTAGTGAATGATCCAACCCATCTATGCTGCTATGGAAATGATACTTCTGATGGAGGTGAATCTTGCAACTGGTGTGAATGTCTCATCATAATCGACTCCCAAAATCTAAGAGAAGCCTCACGCCACAAAACGGGCCTTGTGTTTCTCAATTCTTCCATCTACAACAATATTGTTCTTGTACAACCACTTGGAAGTCACAACTGACTTCCCCACTGGACTCGGAACCACCTCCCAGACATCATTGTTCACAATGGATTCATACTCCTCTACCATGGCCTCTCTCCAGACCTGCTGGTCCACTGCCTGCACAAAGTTTTTTGGCTCAATATTGCTGATACTCGTCACTAGTGCCAAATATGCTCCCAATCTGACAGGATGCTTGCTCTCTCTGATCTAGCTCTTGGGCTCCCCTACATTTTCTCTGGCCTCCTTCAAGGTCTACTGAAACCATCTAGGTCTTCTCTTCCCTGATGTGGTCAATGGAGAAGTAGGGTTTCTCTGCCCAAGAGTGACTACCTCATGACTCATCTCAAAACTCTGAGATCTTGAAGTTTGTGCCCCCTCTCAATGTATGACTGTGACCCTGAAGCTGTGCATGGTGACCCTGTCATCCTTGATACTGGTGTACCTGGAACCTGAGGCTCTGCTCCCTCTGATATTGCAATGGATGCCTCTGCATCATCCTCAACTCTGAATCTCAACTCAAGAGATCTCTGAAAATCCCTATCCTCCTCAAATATGACATCTCTGCTCACCACCACTCTCCTAAGTGGCAGAATGTAGATGCGATATGCTTTGGACACCTTTGAGTATCCTACTAGAATCCCCTGCTAGGCTGTGGGATCTAGCTTTGTCCTTGTCTCTGAGGGAACATGAGAAAAAGTTCAAGCACCCAAAGATCCTGATGTGCTCGACATCGAGCCTCCTACCAGTGAAGGCCTCCTCAAGAGTCATCTTCCAGATCATGCAACACAAATCTCGTTGCATCGGTAATGGCCCGGTTCTTCCTCTCGACAACCTCGTTTTGCTGGGAGTTATAGGGTACAATCATCTGTCTTCTAATGCCATGCTGGGAAAAAAAGTCTACAAACTGTCTCAAGGAATAATCTCCCCTGTTATCCAACCGCAAGAATTTGATCCTCTTTCCAGATTGGTTCTCCAAAAGAGCTCTGAACTCTTGGAACCATGTGAATACCTCACTCTTGGCCTTCAGGAAATAGATCCAAGTCTTCCTCGAGTAGTGATCAATAAATGTGAGATAATACTCACAACCACTCAAGGACCTCCGAGTCATGGGCCCACAGACGTTTGTGTGTACTAAATCCAGTATCCCAGCTGACCTGGTGTCACTGTTGGGGAATGAGGCCTTGGTAAATTTACCAAGCACACACCCTCTACAAACATTCTGATGTTATATACTGATCTGTGACACTCTGGTCACAACCTCTCTCAGTCCTCCGAGAGATCCATGATGCAGGTGGGCCATCCTACGATGCCATAACTCACAACTTTGTCTGCTACTATCGCTGCTCGCTGCCAATGCATGAAGAGGCTAAAAAATCAATCTGAACAGTTTCCCATCCCTCACTCCAATCACTTGTCCTGAGGCAAGTGAATACCCCCGAGGATGAATGAGTACCTCCGTGCCTCTGAATGTCACCTCAAGACCTCTATCCTGGAGGGTGGAAATTGAAATCAAATTCTTCTTTAGCCCAGGGACATAGAGAACATCCCTGAACGATATAGGTGGCATGTTATCTCTCCGAAAGGTAATTGTGCCAATCCCAACAACTCTGACCAATGTGTCATCTCCAAGAGAAATCTATATCCTAACCTCAGTGTCTCTGAGATCAGTAAAGTTCTCTCGAACTTCATTCATATGTCTCAAAGCCCCGCAATCATTATACCAGATACTAGGTGTCGTCTCAACTGAAGTGTATCATATGAGGAAAGCACACTCTCTCTGAAACCGTGTTTGAAAATATGCCTCCTCTGCTATAGTTGCAGTACCACCCTTCTTCTTCTTCCTATTAGGGCACTATCCAGCATAGTGCCCAAACTTCTTACAAACAAAGCACTTCACTTTGCTCATATCTCTCCTCTGACCACTGCTTTGACCACTGCTGCTCTCTCCTCCACTCCCCTGTGGTGAGGCCCCAAACTTGGGAGCCTACCGACCCCCATGGCCAACCTTCTTCTTGCCCTTTATCCAAAGAGAAAGATCCTCATCACCCTGACCAGACTGCTGCTACTGCTGCCGCTGTCCAAAAGCCTCAGCTACAAGCCTAATCTCCTCCTGGACGGAGTCATCCCACATCCTCTCCCATGTAGGCATGAACTCCCTGAAAACAATGCCACAGACAAATGGACCCCACAGTTTGGTGAAGCTATTCATAGCTTGCCTCACCAAAGATTTAGGATCCACCACCTCTCCAATGGATCCAAGCTCATCTCTGATCTGAGTGTAGCGACCAAGGAATGAAGTTACTGACTCATACTTGAGCATGCAAATTCCCCTAAGTCGGTCATGGAGAACCATCTTTCGGTTCTCATTGGATCTCTCATATAACTTAAATATAGACCACATCTCGTATGCATAAGTCTTCCTCGTAAAATGGGGTATGATATGATCACGAATTGCATTAAAAATGGTCCTCTTTGCTTGGTTGTTTCTTTTCTTGAACTCTACCACCAAGATGGGGGCAGTGACAAGAATGAATGGAACAACCACCTCGACTATGTCCCATAGCTCGAGGTCCTCTAAGACAAAGACCATCCTCGCCTTCCAAGGTGACCAATTGCTAGACCCAACTAGCTTGTCCTCAACATGCATCTGAGATGCTGACATGTCTTCCAAACTGCACTCTCAATTGATGCTCAGACTGCCAAGGAAGCGTTGTCTCACTCCTGTCAACATAGATATGAAAAGAGACAAGCATACTACTACCTCACTCCTAACAAAATAGGTTTGAAAAGAGGTCGAGTCAAGTCAGCCTCACTCCTACTCCGTAGGTGTGAAAATATACTGATGACAAACTGCCAAAAATGCCCAACTGTCCTCTACAAAAATCTTCCCACTAAAAACCACTGAATGAGTCAATGGCTGTCCACAAAATTCTGCCAAGAAGATGTATATGACAACCAACACATGTGAGGTCCAAACTGCTCAAAAGTTCATCCACCTCAACTTTGATACCATGAAGATTTTCCAGGTCCTATCAGTTTGCCAACTGGGTCTGTGTTTGACCACATATTGACTCTAAGTTTCAACTGTTATGTGAATGTTTTGCTGCTTTTTTAGGACAGCCAACAATCCAATAACTTCTTGCTGATTTGTTACGGTTGTAAATGCAATTTTAGGTTCTCTAGCATGTAGTTTTAGTACCCAGAAGTTAGTACATGCATACTAAAATAAATACAACACACCTAGTGATCATTACAACTGAAAATAAGAAGATCTAAAATACTAACACACNTATTTACAACTGAAAATAAGCAGATCTAAAAGACTAACACACATCATTTTGTACACAGGTATTTTTGGTCAACATGACCCTGGATAAACCCCCCCCAGGGAAAACCAGTTTTTGATACATGTCTATATATGAGGAAAGCAGATGGTGGAATACAACAAATACAAAATATAGATGAACCTGATACAATAGAAGCATGATCCAAGTTGGAATACAATTCCAAAAGAACCAGGTGCGCCCCCCATAAATGATCTCAAAACCACTAAATCTACTATAGATGCAAGTTGTGAGATCAGAATAGAAAACCCCTCCACATGAATGAAGCTTTGTTGTGTGGCCTCCCTCTGCAACTGATCCCACTGCAATCTGACAAGTAGAAGTCCTCCCCACTACTGATGTGCCCTCCCCAACAAGTGCACCCTCCACAGTAATAAACACTCCTCAGTAAATAAACCAAGCTAGAAGTTGAATGCCTCCTTCCATGAAATAATGCACCCAAGCTCAAGCTACCTCATGCAACAAACCTCATAGCAAATCTCCCTCTCTTCCTCTCCAAGTGAGCAAATGAAGTTATATGAGCTCTCCTTCACCCTTTGCGCCCCTCTTGAACCTCCATAAGGAAACCTAAGAATCAATGGATGAGATCATCCCATCTCCCATCTAATCAAAGGTTGAGATCACTAAAAAAAAATCTCACTCAATAACCCACTTTGGGTTAAATTCCCTAAGTTCACTTTATGTCTCTAATTCACCCACAAAGTGAATTAATAGTCATTTTAGGCATAAATGACTAAATTTCACTTTTAACTTAAAAATCCTAAGTCAAAGTGAAATTAGACACAAAGTACAAGGTACAAAGTGTATAGTACATCCCACATGTGTCTAGGAGAGCATAAACACATGGGGAACACCTCCCAAGGTACAAAAACTCAACAGAAACCTCATGTTGTATTGAGAAAATGTGTAGTATAAATGAACTAAGTAGTCAAATGGAATTCAAACATAATGATATGGATTCTCATTCATACTTTTGTGGAGTCATGACAGAGTTTCCAAGCACTCATATTTCACACCCTTGTCAAGTTGAGGTTGTTGAGTTGAGACATATTGAAAATTCTTTAAGTTAGGAGAAAATACAACAAGAAGTGAGTTTTTTAGATATTGTGGTTAAATACAATGGAAAAATCTTGGGTTCTCAAGAGACATATATTTCCAACCAACTTGGTCAAAAATGTTTATTTGAAAGAGAACTTGCATATTCACCCTTCATCTCTTCCCGTTGATCTTGACTACAAAGGTACATTATAAGCTAGAGGTAGGTTTTTGAATTTGGAGACATATGGGATATAAATTCAGATTAAAATCACTCCTCTAGAATGTGTACTCAACTTAAATAAGTTTCATGAGGTGGACTATGTGTAGCAAAAATTGGTAGACAAACAATTGTCACAATCATTCTTGGAAATGAAACAAGAGAATGTTGTGAAATTGATCATTGAAAATATCTATGACACATCTTCGCTCACCAATCTTGCATATGACAGGGACATTTTTCTTTCTATGGTATCAATACCCCTTAATGGTCCAATACAATATAATATACAAACTGAAAATCAAGAAAAAAAAGAGGGAAATATTCTGGAAAAGGATTATATTCCTATGCAAAATGGTTCGCTTAGAGGAATGATTTCAAATAATTCCACAAATACTCTTGACAAAGAAAAGAATTAGCCACTGGATCTTGTAGATACTTATATCCTGTTGCTAGATTATTTTGAAGATACCTGTCTAACAAAAGATTTCCAAAGTTATTCGCCATCTCTTCCTCCTTAATCTAATGCAGTTCATAACCAAGGTAAATCATTGAAGATAGATCTAACACAAATCAAGCATTAGGCTAAATTATTTGTCATAAATATGCACTTGTACAAGCTTATATTCTCGAGGAAAATATTGTGCAATAGAGAAAGATGAAATGTCATAAAAACTACTCTAAAACTTCTCAACCTTTTCATCCCATGATGACAAAATCCATGAATTTTTCACTCTACTATAATTTTCAATTTTATGTACAAAACCAACAAAAAGAAAAGGAGATTATGAGGGTGAGGGTGGGGGGTAATATTAGAGAAAACATAATATGTTTTATCTAATATTATCCCCCACCCCCACCCTGTTTTCTCTAATATTACCCCCCACCCCCACCCTAATTTCCAGCTGTAAATGTGTTTTGGAAGGATTCTCAGTTTACATTTTCAATGATGACAATGTTACCATTAAAGTATTTTCAAGATCCTAGAGTGAAATGGCATCAGATTGGGAGCCACCTATTATCAATAAAATAAATGATCTAATTCTAATGTGAAGCCATCTAGGGCAACCATGTATAGGTGATGACAAAGTATGATTATTTATCTTCGTATTTCATTCCAACATTTCAAGTTTGCAATAACCACTATTATGACATCATTGAATGTTGGATGGAGTCATCATTTTCTCAATGGTTTCCTCAAAATGGTAAGCATTCAATCCTCCTTGTTGTGAATGGATTTTGAAATGGTTTAATTTTTTCCATCATGCGATATACAATATAGAAACCCTACAAACTTGTGCATCACCCTAATATTCCTATAGGGATTGATTTCCTTCGCTAGTTACATTGGATTTATGATTTCACATGATTTCAAGTAGGCCGATGTAGGTTAGGGTAGAAATAGTTTAGTTGCTTTTAGTTCTTTCCCACTTTATAGAATAATTTTTATGCTTAGTTCAAAGTTAGTTTTACTTCAATCAATCGGTCCATAAAACCACGTGTATGTACATATTAAGAGTTTTCTGTAATATGTTATTTTTTCTTGTTATTAGTTCATTTATTGTATAATTAGTTGTTTCATTTTCTTTTCATAGAATAACAAAGCCATGATGCCATAAGTTACAAACTGTTTGGTCTCTAAATTTAGAATTTTCCTTAAGTGTTGGTTATCTCTCGATCTGACATGTAACCCTTGTGAAAATTTTGAGTATTGTTTGCAAAAATTTAAAAAGGATACATGTTGATGATGCTTTAATATGATCTCTGGAGATGGGAAATAAGGAGACTAAGGTTTGGATAGAAGCATTTGTGACAGGTATGAGATATTACACATGGAAGTAAAAGTTTTATTCAAGTAAAGATTACTATTTAAAATCCTACTTATAGGAAATAAGATCTTAGATGAGTGTCTATAAAATGCAATCTTTAGGCTGTGACCCTTCGAAAACATGCCACTCATTTTAGAGCTTAATTGAACATATTCATTGGATCAAAAGAAAATTCATGTCTATAATTCTATTTGAACTATTGTGAATTTGATTAAATGTTTCTATCATGCCACCTTTTACCTATCACACCCATATCTCATTAAATCCTTTCATCAAAACACAACTTTCAAGGGGACTCATTGGGAATAACATTTGCATGAAATTTAGTAGATTAATTGTTCACCATCGCCCAAGCTCTAATATATTGTTTGGATGATTGGAAAGATGAACATGAAATAAATCAATTGGCTAGTTGATATTATTAAATTGAAATTTCTAATTCTACTGAAATGAAGATAGAAATACCTAAAGGCATTACAAATTCAGATGTTACACCCTCAACAATTGAATCTATAGTAAGGATAAAAGAACAAATCATAGATCAAATGCATTGATTGACACATCAATCCTATGTCTAAACCAATGATCATGAAATCATAAGAATAATAAGCTAGAGTTGATGTCAATTGGGAGAGTTGCAACACCCAACTAGCGAATACAACCTTCACCATAAGGGGATGCTCTCATCTACACATCTAGAGTTGTGTAAACCTTGCTCATAATGAACTCAAAATTCATTGTCCCATGCATATCAACATAACTACTCGATGGGGTATGTATAAATAATCTTCAGGTAACATTGTGAATTAACATCAAATTATCTCTAAATTACTAATGTTGTAACTACCATGATATTGTGTTTTAATTGGAATTTCATGTTGTTGTGTTGTTTTAAATGCGACAATTCTACTATCACAACAAAATTACTAATGAAAATGATTGGAAAAGTGATTATGTTGCTAAAACGATGTACTTCATAAACCAACGATGTTGCTATTTCCTTGATAATTGAGTATATGATGAGGAGTGGGTAGTAAAACCATTTCATGGACTTGTACCCATATCGAGGTTTTGTGCCTATTAACAATTCCAAGTTCAGAGTTTAAGATTCATGGAAGTAAATGATTTAATGGTCATAGAGAACTAGAGGAAATAAGTAGTACGATTGTAATAATGAATTGGTATTCAAAATAATTTTGGGATCATGGGCATGTTTACGCTTTGAAGCAATTTGATGAAAAAATATCATGAGAGATGATTTGAAAGATAGATGGTAGTGATTTTTTTATAATGAAAAATGATATACTTGAACATTGGTATTATTAGTTTTAACACTTTCACTTTGTATTTGCACATAGGCAATGATTACACTTGATGGAAATTCCAAATTTTATTAGGGATCACGATTTAGAATTTTAATTGGGATTTGACATTTTATATACTTGTGCTCAATTATAAATTGTAATGAATTGAACTTTTGGAAGATGACTATAGTGATGGTTGGGGTAACATTTCATATGCAAGGGTGGGATATTCATTTTTGGTTAATGGAACCCTACCCCTAAGTACAATTCTCTGAAACATTAGCTATGGAATGCCTCAAACATAAGTCTGTTGAACAAGAGGTGGAAAAGTGTGCATAATCCTCTGATGATTTAAGTTTCAGTATATAACTTAATATTTAATCTCAAACTGGCCACTAACCCATGGTTATGACAACCTATTCCATAAAGGGTTAAGAAATGATCACCAAAACCAGTCATGTTTGAACCAACTAGTAAAATTTCCTCTAAACAAGTTGCTTACTTTATGATTTTTTGCAGTCGTGAGCCATTTTCCAAGGAGTGCCTTAGCATTTGATTTCCTAATGATGAATGCAAACTCACAGATGATTTGCATTTTTTTCTTTGCATGCATTCTTACATTGACAAACTATTTATAATCTAACGATGCATTTTATTGGTAACATATCCCTTTTCGAGCTCTTCTCATGTACTAAAATTTCCTCTTTCACTCAACATCTACAATTAATATTTATTTTGAGTGTTTGTTTTAAAATATTTCACTCTTTTCTTGGATCTGACTTATATATATATATATATATATATATATATATATATATATA
>SNQJ01S0073739.1:52259-74609 GCA_010110895.2 Picea sitchensis
TTTACAGCTTTGGAAAGTTATCTTTCACACCTATTCCAAATCCCTACACCCTAAGCTAATGTAGGTTTCCTACCAGAAAATATAAAAATGTCTAATCAATTTTATAAGCGCTTTATTTTAAGGTTGGTGTTTACTCAAGAGGAAAATGGCGTGGACTAAATGATGTTTTGGCTGACTCTAAACAATGCAAAGAAATGAGAATGAAAATATTTAACTTCGATGAAAGCTATATTACGAGAAGGAAAAAACGTTTATCATTCCCAAATGCACAATGTCCCAAAAAATTATTAAACTCATCAATATCAAGATCTTCAATAAATGAGCCAAAAACCATGCAATTTTGTTACTTCAAATGCAAAGATGCCCCCAATATAATGCAAAGCAAGAAATTGAAATTTTTTGTTTCAAAGATAGCTAAAAGCAATAACAAATCTCTTTAAAAACAAAGCAACCCAAATCAATTTTCTCTTTTAACACGAACTATTCAATAAAAGAAAAAGAAGTTCTTCCACTAAATAATTCTAAAGAAAAACAATGCTTTGTAACTGAAAGATACTCAAAGAAAGAGATTAAATCTTTTAAAAGCAAACACACTAAAACTAAGCAAAGAATGGACAAAAGCATATTCAAAGTTGTGAAGCAGACTGCAAACAGACCATAATCAAACCCAAAAATTCACCCCAAAACCATATCTAAGATCTGGGCAAGGGAAAACCATCAAAACTTATTTTTTCACACAATCATTGCAATCTATCAGATTAACAGAGTGTGGCGATCCCTAATTGATGCAATCCAGAGAAAAGTACAGTGCGACGATGTCGCACTGTGTCTAAAGGTAGGGTGCGTCGAACACTTAAAATATGGAAAAATTAAAAAAACAATGAAAGTGTTTCAGTGAATTCAACAGTCACTGAGTTAGAATGGATCTCCCGGTGAATCAGAAAATCAGAAACTCAAGCAGACAAGCAAGGAAACAATACTACTCTGAAAACAATTTGTTCCCCAATATGTTCACCAATTTTGTTATTGGACAAATCGGTAAGTGCAGACACAAATGGATCTCCCTTGTTTCACCCCAAAACTAGAACAAAACAAGACATAATATAAAACTTTCCCTAAGTTTTAATTATCAAGCATACTAACTAACAAGAGATAAATGACATACCTTTTAAATGACGTTTTTCCTTGCTAGTGTCATCCTCGCTCCGTTCCAAGGCTTATGGGATGCTGAACTTGTAAAACGATATAAGCCAACAAAGTGAAAGCAACAATGTATATTCAACAAAACCTATGTATGTGATCAAGGAGTCATACAATAAAATAAGAACAATTTTATGGGAAATAAATATATCATTGTATTAGAAATATGGAAAGGAGAATACAACCGATGCCTTGATGTTGTAGGGTCCCTTCCAACAGTTCCTTGCTTCCCACACACTTCTGCTCCATGGATTCTGAGACTACAGATTTGAAAGTCACTCACAATCTATCTTGACAAAGAAAAGCTCATAGCCAACATAGGCCTAAACACTCAAAACTCCTGGCTAGACTAATATCTCATTAGCTATTCTCAAAAGTTCTTCACAAAGCTCACAAAGCTCCAAAACAACTAGCTAACTCCCCAAAAGAACTAGCTTTCCCATGAGAACTCTTCTCCTTTTATAAGTTGAAAAGGATAGGGTGAGGACCTTAAGATGATCCCATGATAACATTGATGCGACTCAGATCCAAACTGATCGGAGGCCACCTCACCCTCGAAGCTTCTATTCTAGAAACGTCGAGAAGATGCTCTTTTTCTTCGTAAAAAATATCGTCGCACCCTTAAAACTAAGAAAACCGCGACAACGTCGCAGGCCACTGTGGTGCAACCTATGTCAATCCTCAATAGTCACACCCTTAACACTGAGCAAGGTGCAATGATCCCTTTTTATAAGGTTTTTACAAAGGAAAATATAATTTTCATCTTTCTGGGAAAATGTGTGTTCATTCTTTTTCAGGGATTAAGGCCAATGATCCTTCTAAAGATAAAGGATAGGTGTACATCATTAACTGTCAAACGGGTGACAAAAATAATGTGTAATATCCCTATATGCCGATAACCGTGGAAGAAGGTTCCAACCCCCTGTTTCTTACCGTTATCATATACAAGAACGAGAAGAGAGAGAACCCGACTTCATCATCACACATGTCGCCAGGGTGGCAGTCAAGGTGTCACAGGGAGTGACACTTGTCACCAATGGGTTCATGGGCGTGACAAGCATAGGTTGAGTTGGACATAATATCTTTGGTTTTGTGCCCGCTTTACCCATAGCCATTGGATCTTGATGACAAATGATCTCAATTGTCTGATTTCCCCCTTTTTTTCTTTAAAATCAGAGGTGGGACCCTAGAGTACCGGATTATTGGATATTTTGGAATCTCGTAGCGTGGACATAACGAATCCCCAATAGGCCAATATGTCAATATATGACGGGTAGGGTTCACATCCCGGGTTCCATCCCTTTTTTCTCGTGAAGTTAGTGATGTCACAATGATGAGATATGCCCACGTGACAACTTACGTGTCCGAGTATGACACATATTAGTGCTTGATTAGTCGACGAGATAAGTGTGGGTTCCATCGGGCCTAAGTCTGTGCGTCAATGTCCTTGAATGATATCCATGAGATTTATTGTTGGAGAGATCTCGACTGTTGATCTTGTAACTAAGATTAGGAGGGAGTTTATCTCCTGGAGTACCGAAGTACTAGACCTCAAAAGATTGTTATGTTTGTATTTCATTTGGGAAAGTCTCGATATGTTGGTGCTTGGTAGGGAAATATTCCGGGGAAGGGTTCTGACCCCTCCTAGTTAGCCTGCGAGCGAAGAAAGACATTTTTCAATGACATTAGGTTGACATCAGATGATGTAATTAAGCCAATGAAGAACATACAAATGTCAACACCTGAGAGGAGAGACCGTATGTCGGATGATGACATGTACACCCTCATTAGTCCACGTGGGAGGTACACGTGTCAAGTGGTGATTATGCCATGTGTCATGGTGATTTTTCAATTTGAGGAGTGGTCTGTATCGTATCATGAGTGCCATGTGTCAAGCTAGGGAGAAGAGTTTGGTAGGCCCACATGTCATGGGTGCCAACTCAGGTATTACATGGAGTCCTTGTTGTGATGTCGTCACCTCGACACATGTCAACCCCGTGTTGATTGCGGGGGTTCCTATATGGTTATGTTAACCATAGGCACGGGGGCCACATTTCACCGATGCAAAACAAGTTACCCAGGTCCAAACCCTGGTTAGGTTTCACGACTTCTCTACCCTTCGTTAAACATCGAATATGCGTGGGGGGGGGGGGGGGGTNGGGCCATCGATAAAGATCACAACTATTGATCACGGCCCAAAGATCCACCATTCGATCAGACAAATGTGCAAGTCTGCGCACGTAAAGAGTGGGTTCAGGATGAGGTCTACCAATCGTGGCGACCCAATTAAAAGATGCCACGTACACAACCAAGGGTCGTGGGGCTAAAACATTATGTCAAGTGGCACGACCATAGTGGATGAACCTCAAGTATGGAGGTGACATAGCATATTGTGGGTTATGCCATGTGTCGAGGTGATTTGGAATTTTAAGGCAATGGTTCATGATGCATTATAAGCACCATGTGTCATGCTAGGTGGCAGGTTGTGGTAGTGCTATGTGTCTGAAGTGCCATCTAGGACACCATATTGGGTGTTAGAGTTACAAAGTGGCAAAATTTGTATTACTTAGGGACCGATATCCTGGTACCCCAGTGGGATGATACCCCGAAGCATCGGGTAACAGAGGATGGTTACAAGAGTGAATAAGTGCGGTATGGTCGGGGGCCAATAAGTTCAAGGCCCGGTGAGTTAGGTGGCTAGTGCAACGTCAACATACATGCCATCAACCACGTCACCACTAGAAGGTGATGTGTTATGAAAAATTAGAGCTACATCAGATGAACACAAGTGACGTGGAGCCAAGTGGGTGCCACATGGAGATGAGGTGGATTTTGGCTAATGAAGGCCTAAGAAACTTTAGAAGGCCATAACTTTTGATCCAGATCTCGGTTTTGATCATGGTGATAGTCGTTGGAAAGCTCTTGACAGGTAGGAGATGATGGTGTCATTGAGAAGAGGCCTCGATATGGTTAAGGAGAAGAAACATTTTAATACCACATTCCTTAAAAAGTACTTAGGGGTTTGGGTGTCTCTGCACTAAAATGTTTATTTATTATCTGCACTAACTCCTTGAAGAAGAAGGACTGTAGATTGAAATTTTGTTTTAAAATTACTTATAACAAGAAATTTTATCATGATGATTACAATAGAAGGATTATAATGTTGCTTTGATGGATTGATTACTATTCCTACAGTAGTGGGAATATGTTGATAGGAATTAATGGTAAGACCCGAACGTGACTAGATGAAAATGGATGAATCATGTTATAGGGTTGCATGAGTCCGAAGAATGGATGAGCTAAGTTGTTTTATTTAAGGATAATGTTGTCTATCTACTTGTATAGACAAAGCCTTTGGAATTTATAATGGTTGTTTATATGAGGGCTAAGACCGTCATGGAAAACTCCTTGTGGTTAAGGAATTGTGCCTTGGAATTTCTTGCTAATAAGCATTAATGGATGAATGTGACTGGCTGAAATGGCAGAATACTGTTAAGGGATACTTAAGTTCAGAGAATAATGAACTGGTGGTTGAAATACTACCTGTAAGAATGAATTGTTGGAACCTTGACAATTATTAATTATTTCTTAAGTAAAAGACTAAACGATGTATGTGAAATTCCTCATAATCAAAGGACTGATGGAAAATTGTAAGTTCAGTGACTTGAATTATAATGATTAGAACCTGCAGCTAGGATAATATAGTTAATCAAAGAAAAATGAGTCATTTGAACTAATTGACAGTCCTCATAAAAGAGCTGAAATGACATGAACATATGAGCCAGTTTATGAGCTCATTGATGCACAAAAATGTGTACCTGTCTATTCACATGAGTACTCATCTATATATGAAAATGCAAGATGTGGGTATGTTGTAATGCATATGGTAATGAGTAAGCATGTATGAACATACAAATAGACATATTATAACATGTGGTGGGTTGTAAGGTATGTTCTGCTGATGAACCTTTTAGTTGAGGATGATTTCGTATCAACATGAAAGTTAGCATCATGAATAAAATGTTGATAATGATGTTTGCATATAACCTTGTGATATTAAAGCTATAAGATAAAAATGAAGGAGTTGATCCATATTATGGTAAAGGAAGTACTTGGGGAATTTCTAGGAGACCAATGGGTCAAACTGACATCCAGATGCAGATGATATCCATATAGGTATGGCTTAGTATGCTCAAGTAGCAGTAAGATGGAATTTAGGAAAGGATTCCCTTGATAAAGGTATGTTGACCAAAAGTAAATTAAGGCATGAAGAGAAGATATAGATTGACATTTACTACCATGGGTAATGTTGAAGTTACCTAGTTTGTATTTCTAAATTGGAACGCTTTTGTAACAGAAGGGGCAAGAGTGGTTTCTTGCTATTGTTTCCATGAAAAGAGGAAAACATACTTATGAGTATCCCTATGAGACTTGTCATAAGAATGGTTGTAATATATTTGGGGGGGAATTGTAATGTCCCTATTCTGAACCCCATTTGTAGTTTCGCAGATAGGTTGGTGATCCATTTTGGCTTTACGCACACCTGAGTAGTGCACTATGTAATGATCCATATAGGTTGGTGAGCCATTGGAAAAAAGTGTAAATGTAATACACATATAAGATGGTGATTCGTTGATACCAAGTTTTGGTACTACAGGCACCAATGGAGTGCACAAGGTTGGTTATCAAAGAAAAGGTGCACACATTCCCTAGTGGTATGCGTACCTGAGCTAGTGCATATGGATTGCACATCAAGGGAGGGTGCACATATTCCATAGTGTTACGTGCACACAAGTAAGTGCGCGAGAATGATTGTGATGTATATATGTATGCATATGCTTTGAGGATGGAGAGCCTGTGTGACTATTGGGCTGGTATGGAAAATGACTATTACCTTATTTTCACAAAGAATATTGGAAGGAGTTGAGAGGATGTAATCATAGTTTGTTGTAGAAGAAGCGAGTTTTCATGCCTGTAGTTTGTCCAAGAGGTGGGTTTTCAAGCCTGTAGTTTGTCCAAGAGGCAGGTTCTCAGGCTCGTGAGAAATCTCTCTAGGTGATATATTGGATGGGAATTTCTCCCTAGTGCACTGGGCATTAGTTGCAGTGCTCTGAGACTTCCTGTTACAACTTATTGCTGAAGTCCTAGAAGGGAAGTGGGGCATCCAAAGGACTCTTGATCAGATAAGGGGCACACTTCCTGGGGTGGGACATGCATGTGGGGAATGAGGGATTGTAGTCTAGTTGCAACAGTCAACACTTTGGACCGAGAAATTCAGTTGTTTGTTAGACCATAGATTATCACTAGGAATCCTTTTACCCTGGTGGAGTTCGAGCCCCGACTCGGGGGTGACTTGGTGCTAAAATTTTATGAGCAACAATGTCTATGGCTGGGAGGAATGTTTGAGTCACATGCACAGTTTGGGCCTTTCCATAAAAGATAAGTGTTCTTATGTGCTTTTTTGTTTACAACATGCTTATTCATTTGTATTTGTTATGATCTATTACTTGCATAGTGTTGCATATGAATAATGGTTGTTATTCTGTTAATGTTTTCTACTCTATAAGTGTGATGTGAGTATTTATCATAGTATTCGTATATGCTGAGTACATTAGTTGATAAGTAACTTCTATTAATATAGTCCTGGTAAATAGTCAAGAGCTTATTGAGGGAGGCTATGGGTACCGTGTGCACGAAAAGTGGACTGTGTGCACAAGTGGTTGGCTTCGTTGTGTGCATTGGAACGTAGTATGCATGCTCAGTAAAACAATACCTAGAAGCAAAATTATAACATTTATGTACATTGTGGTATTCATATGCTCTGTATGGTTATGCACATGTTAGTGTTCGCATGTTGGAGTGTTCTTACTTTCAGTAATGTCGGTGTGCTCAGTATACTTGGATGTACAATTATATTTCAAGTTACTTCAACTGTTATAATTTGTGTAAACATGAGGGAGTGTGATGTTGTGTGAACCAGTTTGGGTTGTGCGCACTTCCTCGAGTGATTCCGCACAATTTAATGTTAATTGCACACTAGAATTTTTGATGTATCATTGCTCAATAGTAAGTTGGTAACATTACCTTATAGTATCAGAGCTAAAGTGGGAAGGGTTTATGTGACGTGGCTCGACCTGGGAGGCTAGGGACGTTATGGGAATGATACAAAAGTTTGAAATGTCCATGTGTGTGGATGACATAGAAAATGTGTAAGTAGTGGACCTACATGCTTACATCAAGTGTGTGCATACTTGGATGCATGGGATGAATGCAGTATAAGGCTGTTCGCTAAGAATGCAGGTAGGAATAAGTGAGATGCGAGGCAAGAATTTGTACGTTTCTGGATTGGAAATGCCATGGATGCACGGTTGACCCTAAGTTGAAGGGTCTGAATTTTTTTGTTTAATAATAGCTTGAGGAAGGTGTACTTCATTCCTCAGAAGAAGCTGGTGTGAAATGTTGAAGGAGAAATGAGCAAGGATGCTCTGTGGTTATTATAGTAGGAAAAATGAATATGCCTCTAAAAATTGCTTGTAAATGATTGTCAACAATCATGAGTTAAATAATTTTAAATCGATATGCATGTGGAAATATAGAATGTGCTAGTGGTAGACACACACAATATGTTGATGCATAGAGTTAAGTGCATGAAAGAAGAGTTTGAATACAAACTGATAGAATAATGTGCATATGTGAATGTATAATTTGAATGCATGATCTGAATTCATACTTATATTCCCTGTGGAATATTGGGTAGAACTATGAAATGATGAAGCTAAGGCTGACTCTAGGTTGAGGTAATTTCAGATAGTATTGGATATGCAACATGAGAGTTGCATGTTGAGGAAGTACCCGATTGAGGGACTTTATAAATACTCTGTCTGGAGAACGTAGTCATAATCTTAAGGACTAATGGAAATTTAAGAAGTGGGATGCAAAGCCTATTTATATAAGAATCCCAGATTATGTTCTAAAATATAATGCTTGCATAGGAGACATGCAAATGAATAATGACCAATCTGATTTATGTTTGGGAAATGTGCAGAATGTACTGGTTCATAATTAATTGTGAACTAAAATATTGATGTTGTAGTATGGTGTTGCATCCAAGAAAGGTCAAGATAATATTGAATGAGACTGCTCAAGGATGGACTAGGAAGATCCCGAAGGGGATAAATTGCAGGAGGAAAGAAAGGGAAAATAAAGAACACTTTTCTCACCTTGAAAACTCTAATTTGTTTAGCATAGTTGTAAGCCATAAAAGAACAACCATGAGAAAAGAGGAAAATAAGTACAACTGGTGAATGCAAAATAAAATAATGAATGTGTTTAAAAATGAAGGAGGGACTCCTCGACAATATTAAGATACCTTCCTTTAAATAAGAGGAAATTAAATTTGCAATGTCCTGACCAAAATAAGGATAAACAGTTCTAGACATTGTTACCTGAACCAAACAAACTAAAAAAATTTAGGCATAAACCAAATGAAGGAGTTGGCAGAAACAAACTACAAATATTTAGGCACAAATCAAATGTCTCATAGAAAGATGGATGTGGAGGTTGAAAACCAAAATAAGGATAAACAGTTCTAGACATTGTTACCTGAACCACCATACCATGAAATATATAATTTTGTTCTACTTCTCCTTGGTATGGAAATATCATTTACTATATTCAAAATTTGCAATGTCCTGACCACTTGAATAAGTCATAAGCTCATTCTTTAAATCACAAAGTTGTTAAGTATTGTATTATTGGAGGAATTTTGTATTGGAAAGATCATGTTGGGGTGTTGTTAAGATGTATCTTAGAAGATGAGATTGATAATATAATTAATAAACATCATCAACGAGTCTGTGGTGGCCATTATGCATGGAAAGTTACAACTCATAGGATTCTTCGTAGTGGGTATTATTGGCCCACCTTATTTACTCAAGTTAATAAAAAGGTTCNTGGTTATTATAGTAGGAAAAATGAATATGCCTCTAAAAATTGCTTGTAAATGATTGTCAACAATCATGAGTTAAATAATTTTAAATCGATATGCATGTGGAAATATAGAATGTGCTAGTGGTAGACACACACAATATGTTGATGCATAGAGTTAAGTGCATGAAAGAAGAGTTTGAATACAAACTGATAGAATAATGTGCATATGTGAATGTATAATTTGAATGCATGATCTGAATTCATACTTATATTCCCTGTGGAATATTGGGTAGAACTATGAAATGATGAAGCTAAGGCTGACTCTAGGTTGAGGTAATTTCAGATAGTATTGGATATGCAACATGAGAGTTGCATGTTGAGGAAGTACCCGATTGAGGGACTTTATAAATACTCTGTCTGGAGAACGTAGTCATAATCTTAAGGACTAATGGAAATTTAAGAAGTGGGATGCAAAGCCTATTTATATAAGAATCCCAGATTATGTTCTAAAATATAATGCTTGCATAGGAGACATGCAAATGAATAATGACCAATCTGATTTATGTTTGGGAAATGTGCAGAATGTACTGGTTCATAATTAATTGTGAACTAAAATATTGATGTTGTAGTATGGTGTTGCATCCAAGAAAGGTCAAGATAATATTGAATGAGACTGCTCAAGGATGGACTAGGAAGATCCCGAAGGGGATAAATTGCAGGAGGAAAGAAAGGGAAAATAAAGAACACTTTTCTCACCTTGAAAACTCTAATTTGTTTAGCATAGTTGTAAGCCATAAAAGAACAACCATGAGAAAAGAGGAAAATAAGTACAACTGGTGAATGCAAAATAAAATAATGAATGTGTTTAAAAATGAAGGAGGGACTCCTCGACAATATTAAGATACCTTCCTTTAAATAAGAGGAAATTAAATTTGCAATGTCCTGACCAAAATAAGGATAAACAGTTCTAGACATTGTTACCTGAACCAAACAAACTAAAAAAATTTAGGCATAAACCAAATGAAGGAGTTGGCAGAAACAAACTACAAATATTTAGGCACAAATCAAATGTCTCATAGAAAGATGGATGTGGAGGTTGAAAACCAAAATAAGGATAAACAGTTCTAGACATTGTTACCTGAACCACCATACCATGAAATATATAATTTTGTTCTACTTCTCCTTGGTATGGAAATATCATTTACTATATTCAAAATTTGCAATGTCCTGACCACTTGAATAAGTCATAAGCTCATTCTTTAAATCACAAAGTTGTTAAGTATTGTATTATTGGAGGAATTTTGTATTGGAAAGATCATGTTGGGGTGTTGTTAAGATGTATCTTAGAAGATGAGATTGATAATATAATTAATAAACATCATCAACGAGTCTGTGGTGGCCATTATGCATGGAAAGTTACAACTCATAGGATTCTTCGTAGTGGGTATTATTGGCCCACCTTATTTACTCAAGTTAATAAAAAGGTTCGAGTGTGTCTAGAATTTCAGTTGTTTGTTAGAAAACAAAAATTATCACCTTTACCCCTTAAACCAATTAAAGTTGAGGCCCCATTTCAACAATGGGGGATTGATTTTATAGGTGAAATTCACCCACCATCTAGTGGTAAGAATCGATGGATTCTAACCATGACTAATTATTTTACTAATTGGGTAGAGGCTATTTCTGTACGACAAGCAACTGGTAAGGTAGTGATAAAATTTTAGAAGAATATATATATTTTCAAAGTTCAATTGTCCTAAAAATATTATTACCGATAATGCAAAGGCATTTTCGTCTTCTTCCTTAATTGAGTTTTTCATGGATAGTCATGTGAGTTTAGGACACTCAACTACGTACTATCCTCAAGGAAATGGCCTTGTAGAAGCCACTAACAAAAACCTGATCAAAATCATTAAGAAGATATTAGGAACAATGAAAATAAATTGGGATTCCCAGATGAAATATGTTCTATGGGTCGATAGGATTAGTACAAAGAGGTCCATTGGGACTTCTCCTTTTCAGCTAGTCTATGGACTTGATGTTGTTCTCCTTGTACAACTAGGGACCCTAGTGATGAAGATTCTTCAAGTTGTTAGAGAAGATCCTAATGATATGCAGAGAATAACACACCATCTTATTCAAATGAATGAAACTCGTAATCAAGTTGATGAGAAACAAAAATCCTACCAAGAGAGAATGAAACAATTGTTTGACAAAGATAAATGATCGGAATTTACTTGATTGATAATTAGTCTTATACTCCCGATTACAGTAACTTTAGACATGGATTCAAAAATCATGGATTATGAATGCAGTATTATAGGAATAAAGCAATCATCAAGTATTGCAAAAAAATGACTGATACCACAAAAAAAAATGACTGATACCACAAATTTTTTTTCAAAAAAATGACTGATACCAAAAAAATGACCGATACCACAAAATAAATAGAGCAATAGGATGCAAAGACGAGAAATCTCTTAGAAGTGGTAGAAAGAGAAGTGGAAGATATTCAAGAATATATTTCTAATCAATTTGATTCTCTTTTGATAGAATTAAAATAAAAGAAGCTAGAAGGGTCACTAGTCATAATGTCTTTTGATTTTACACCAAAAGTGTCCAATTTGAGTAATCAAATTTCTCATTAAAAATTAAATATTCATTAGATGTGATTACCTTTAGCTGATTCATCAATCAACAAAGACGTTATTCCATATGATTCTCAATATTTGTCTGGTCCTAGATTTATCACCTCAACATATTTGGACAAAGATAAATTCAATTTAATAGTCATGTAACCCGAGACCAGGAAGGGATCTAGTTTATTTGAATAAAAAACTACTTCAGTTGGAGTGGATCTCAATCAAATTAATGATATTGATTTGGTGGAATTGCATAAGCATAGCGGTGACATAGTCACCCGAATATTGATTCAATCAACTGTCAATGTGAGGAAGTTGCAAGAACTGGAAACTAAGTTGTATCAACAACTAGGTAATGAGAAAAAAAATCAATAGAATCAAAGATGGTAAGATCAGAGAGTTATAAAATCAAATTGCATTAATTACTGATGTAAAGAAAGCAACTTCTAACTTCAAAAACATTTTGGATGAAAAGGAGAAGGAGATTAAGAACTTAAAGGCCAGAGTGAAAATGCCACATTCTTAGTTAATTGAGTCAAAGGAATTATTGGAAGCCTATGAGGCTAGGGATAAATCCTTGTAAAAAAAAAATTCCCTTAGTGAAACCATTTCAACACTGTCACAAGAGGTTGCATATTTGAAAGAGGACAAAACAAAGCTTCTGGATCAATATTTAGAAGAGATCAAGAAAATTCTTTAAAAGCTTGATTATAATGCTTCCTTGTCAGATTGTGTATTACTTTCTTCAACCCCAATTATAACATAAAGTTGTCGAGAAATTCATCAACAAAAGGAAAATTACATCAAGAGTCTTGAAGAACAAGTAGAATGGAAGACTCAAAGTGTTAGTCTTCTCATAAAATAAAAATAATCCCTTGATAAGATTGTGAATGATGCATTGGAACAAGCTGCAAGAACACATCAATTAATTGAGTCCAAGCAAGTACTTTGGGATCAAATCATTCGTGTTATGTATCAATTGAAAATATATTTAGAGTTGTATCAACATTGTGAAACAATCACCATCAAGAATGCTCGGTTGGATATGAATAATCTTATGCCAGAAATTGAAAAGAAAGCTCTCGAGGATGAAATGATAATTGATTTTATGAATTCTCTGTCAGATCAATATTTGAAAGTATTGAGAATTATAGATACAATAGAGGGAGTTACAAATGTCACCACCATTATAGAAAAAGGGGATTCGTTAAGATCCATGTAAAGAAAGACAAATGAATCTCAAACAACAATCAATAAATTTAAAAGACAATTCAAAAAGATGAAGAGATTTGGATTGCCTTCTCCTTGGGCAACAAATCCTTGGTTACAATTGAAAGAAACATATGCACATATATTGATTTCTTTTCATGATAACATAAATTTTGATATGAGTGAGAACGAAATATTTTTAAGAAAGGTTATTATAAATTCATTGGGAAAATATTTCTCTATTATCAATGCTTACCGAATTTTTCACTGCTCATCCTACTAACTTGTTTTCCATGAAAACTAAAGTTGAGATATTGTATAAGAAGATGCTTAGACAACCTTGTTTGTTAGGAGGATAATGGAATGACATCCTCCTATTTAAACGAGTCCCTTTGCAAGTTCAACAAGAAATCCTAAAAAAACAAAAGAGGTTGGAGAAATAATAGTGAAAACATCATCAAATTTCGTGGGAAGAAGAGATGAAGGTCAACATCAAAGTAAGTGGCTCAAAAGGGAAAAATGAAAAGAAGATTCAAAAAAGTCAAAATATGAAAAGCAAAAAGTAGTTATCTTAGTAAGCAATAACTAAAGGTTAAATACTTTTTGTTATGAAAGTTATTATTTGGAAGTTATGAAAGAAAGCTATAAAATGTGATGTAAAAGGCCATGTTGAGGTAGACATTTTTTTGGAGAGACATACATTGCTTTATTATAACTCACTCATACGAAGTTATTGGATTTCCATAATATTTTTTTTTATAGCAGGTTAGTGAATGATTTTGAAAGATAGATTCAACACTTAATCTTGTTGGCTTATCGTGTTCTTGTTTAGGTTTATTTTGGTGTTTAGATTTTTCCTTCTGTGAGTGATTACATAAAGAATGGGTCTCATAGATGTTTGACATGCTCTTATTTTTTATACTTGTTCATTATTTATTTGATTAATAATATCATTGCTTAACTTACATGGTTAGTTTGATATTATTATTTTTTGGAAAGGTGTTACATGGTTAGTTTGATATTATTATCTTTTGGAAAGGTGTTTTATATGGATACTATTCATACCTTTACAATGCATAAAGTATTTCATTACTATTTTTTTTTAGCATGAATGTTGTTCTATGGAATGATTATTGTATTGTTGCTAGTTTTATTTTTTCTTTATCGTGACTGCTTAATTCTCAAGGAATGTGTTTTCTTGAAAGTTAAAGTAATTTGGTTATGGTTTTATTCAGACATGTTATACTTGGAACTATGAATTAGTTTTAATTACATTTAGTTTGATAAGAATTAGGTAAAGTTACCTTATATTTGAAATTATCAATTTATGATGTTAATCTATTTGGAATGGGTATTTTATTAAATTTGAAGATATTCTATTCTTTCACAAATTTTAATTGAAGTTAAGAGGGTTGCCCCCATTGGCTTCTAGAGTCTTCCAAGAAAGCCTAAAGCGGTGAGGCTTATCCTAAGCCTCCATAGGGTGCCTTGGAATTTTTCCCTCGCTAGTGTTGGATATGTGTTGTATTCTTTGCACAACTAGATTTTCCCTCGGTTGTTGTGTCCATTTTTGGGAGGTCCTCGGTTTTTATGTCCATTTATGGGTGTTTTTTCGGCACATGGTTTTTTGCCAATGGTTTTCTATTTTCGATTAATGAAATAGGGTTGTTGACTAATCCAGGTCATTAGATTAGGGTTTTGGATGCCACTGGATCCTATATGTATATTGTATTGTAAACAATGTATGATATGAATGAATATAGAATATTTTGGTTTTCCTGGTTTGGGTTTCCAAGGGAAAAATATCTGTGTAATGTGTGTATTTGCCATTGTATCTTTTTTGTTCTTTTATTGAATTTTTTTTTGCAATAAAATATTGTACAAGGTTAAAATATACATCTAGGAACAACAATACACATTTGGAAAGTTGATTGAGGGAGGAGAGGAAGAACCAATCTATTCTCCCTTGGCTGAGAAACAAGTTCAATGGATCCGTTAAAAGAAGAAGACTAGGACTAGTTGAGAATTCAAGATGGACACTGAGATCCATGGGTACAAGGTGTGGGATGTCATACAGGATATGGGATCCTACGTGAACATCCTTCCAAGGAAATCATGGGATATGGTGGGGACCCTAAGCATAGTATATTCACCCATTTAGTTGCAGATACAAAATCAGTACATAATATGCCCCATTGGTTGTTTGGGGGTTATAGAGGTCAATCTCAAAATTGTAAAAATAATGGTAGATTTTGAATTTATTGAGATTATTGATGAAAAAAATACTTACTTCTCCCTCTTAGGGTTTGAATTGACGCATGACAATGAGGCCATAATTAACTTGAAAAGGGGGGGAATGTCTTTGAAAAAACAAAAAGTGTTCTAATATTGGCAAGAGCATAACCATAAAATATCATCTTGTCATTGTGCCATGATTAGGTTAGTCCATTGGATTGGTATAGAGATGCAAGACCCTCTCCTTTTCGATGGTATAAGGGATCTTGAAGATTTTATCAAAGATCTAAGCTTGATGATCTAGGAGAGTGGTTGGTACTAGCATTAGATGTGACATTGAGATCCATGCCATCTAGATGGTGTACTACTCATAGATATAACCTTGATAGTTGGGAAGAAGTCCAAGCAATATTGTGGCATTAATTTTCCCTACTACTCTATTATCAAGTGATTTACATTCTAAGTAAGGTAGAAGATATATTCACCTTTCTTGAACTCTATGAGGGAGAGATAGATCTAGTCTTGCATGTAGATGAGTTTGCTCAGAGATAGACTAGGGAGGGATTTCCAAAATAATATTGGGTCCATAAGTTCATTTACACATCGAGGCCCATCCCTAAGGCCTGGTACCTACATGAGGAAATCTGTTCGCAAACCCGCAAGTGGAGGACTCTTAGAGAAGGATTCAACTCAAGTATCTAGGTAAGACACTTAGTATCACTTATACTCTAAACCCCATTAGATATTTTCTATTTTATACTCAGATGGAGAAAATTCTAGAATACATATGTAAAGCACATCAAAATAGGAAACACTAGAAAGAACCAACATGCAATTGGGTAGATTACCATTGGTATTTTATGTATTTTGTTAATGTAATAGAAGAGCCAGAAGAGAAAAATGATCTAGATAAGTTGTAACACCTATCATTCAAGGAATCAGAAGAAGAAAGATCAATGAAGGAGACAACAAAAGCTCCTACTGGGAAGATACATTGGGAACTTTTAAAGATAAACCAGTTGAACATTGGTACAAAATACCAACCTTGATTGGAATCCATTGAAGACTACTAGGATGATGAGATTGTATCTAAGGTTACGTCTTTGATCAAGGAATACACATATCTATTCCCAGGAATAAAATTTGGCGAGCGCATCAATCGTAGTCTTTCTAGATTGGACCATCGAATTTCATGTGCATGTTGATGCCTCAAGAATTTATTTTTGAGAAATACTGACACAACTTGAGGAGGGAAAATTATATCATTTGATCCACTTTAATACTAGGAATCTATTTAAGGTCGAACACAAATACACCACCATAGAAAGAGCAGGGTTTGCAATGTTGTACTTGTTATATAAATTCAGGCACTACCTGATTGGAATGTACTTTAAATTATTCATAGATTATTCTGCACTTAAGAACTTAGTAAACAAGCCAATTTAGAAAGTCTACATCTATAGATGGGTATTACTATTCCAAGGTTTTTAATTTGAGGTCATGGCTAATCCAAGAAGGATTAATGTTAGTCCATACCACTTATTTACAGTGGAAATTGGAGAGTATAAAGGGTCACTTGATGATCAATTACGAGACTTCGATTTGTTTAGAGTGGAAGTAGTAACTGACTAATTAGAAGACATCACCATCTTCCTAACTATGAGAGTTATACCTCAAGGATAATCAATTGTATAGAAGAAATAATAATTCGTTAGGGATATGGTATATTAGATTATTACAAGTCAACTATACAAGTTGCCATATACGAGATAATTAGGTGATGTGTGATGAACCATGAAAGCATGAGAATCCTTTGGGAAAGTCATGGAAAGGTGGTAGGAAGCCATTATAGAGGCAAGACCATAGCTCAGAAAGTGTTGTAGTTAGGATTATGGTGGCCCATATTATTCAAGGATGAAAAATAATATGCTAAGTATTGCAACGTTTTCCAATGAACAAGATGACCTTCCAAGAGGGATAAGTTGTAAATACACTTGTTAGTTTCACTGCAATGCTTTGAGAAATAGCCAATTGAATTTATTGGGCTCATTAACCCTCTTTCTAGGAACTATGGGGCCTAATACATTATCATAATGACATATTACCTTACTATATGCATAGAGGTGGCACTAACCATATATTGTAGCATGCATGCAACCGTAAGATTGATCTTTGAGAACATTATGTCCAATTTTGAATGTACCAGCAG
Organism: Picea sitchensis; assembly: GCA_010110895.2. Lineage (NCBI taxonomy): Eukaryota > Viridiplantae > Streptophyta > Pinopsida > Pinales > Pinaceae > Picea > Picea sitchensis. Next base: position 69,684 of record SNQJ01S0073739.1, read on the forward strand.
TTTAATGACTAATCAAGGTAAACATTTCATGAACTCCACTATTAGAACCTTGAAACATGAATTCACGGGGAAACATCATACTAGAATCCCATATCATTTGTAATAAAATGGGATGGTTGAGGCATTTAATAAGATATTGAAGCAGGGCTTGACAAAGGTTTATGTCATTAACTACAATAACTAGGATGAGTGGATGCCTACCATACTATGGGATTACTGGAAAATAACTAAGAATTTGATGAAGTATGTTCCTTTCAATTTGGTCTTTGGAAAAGAGGCAATAGTACTTGAAATTTTTTTGATACCGAGTATGTTCCGCTCAAGCTACAAAAATATTAGAGGAATAATTAATTCAAAGTTATCATGTAGAGTTAATAGAATTAGAGGAAGACCACTTTGTATCGCAGTACCTCTATATGGTTGAGAAGTCATGGCTTCATATCGTAGTACTTCTAGATGGTTGAGAAGTCATGGTAGAAGGCATGCCATGATCATCATATCACGAACATGAATTTTGAGAAAGGTAACTTGGTACTGCTCTACAACAATAGGTACCCCAAGTATAATGAAAAGTTGTAGATGCATTGGCTAGGACCTTTCATAGTCATAGTTATTTGGAATTCAGGAATCGTGTAGTTGCCTTTGTTCGATGGAACGCTATAGGAGGGGTGGGTGAATGGTGCCTACATGAAACCCTTCACACCTACCAAGTCAAGTTACAACACTCATGAAAAGGAGAATTTCATGTTATTGTTACTTATGTTTATTTTTTAGTCAAGTTAATAAGGCTCAACCCTATAGATAAGTGAGTCAATCTTGTTGGGTCAGTGAAATAAATCTTAATCGTAAGGTTAAAAGAGTCTTTAGTCAATTGAGTACAATTGGTAATTGAGGTTGGGAGTTTGAATTTATGAGTTTCTTTTAGTATTTTAGGGAACTTGGGAACCACTTGTGTGGATGGGGGATTCTCTTTTTAAATGGTTAATTCAAAAATAAAATCATACCAATATGGCGTCCTTGAGTCACAATGTTGCATTGTAGCGTTGTTGTGTTAAAAGGAAAAATAGGATTGAATTAAGTCAATATGTTTAATTCAATATTATTTGAGTGTAATTAACAAATTCATCGAGTCATAAATTTGGAAATCAAAAGAGTCAGAGTTAAAGGGTTTTTAATAGGGTTGAGTTGGAAATTCGATGGATTACACCATGGGATAATTCATACTAATTATAATGGAATCCTACAATAAATACACTCATATATGGTCATAATTACCACCTGATACAACCACCCTTCAAATTCCCGGTAATTAGATCTGTTATATTTAATGGAACAATCTATATAAGCTAACTCTACCAACTTTTTAAGTCATTCCACATATTAAAAATTTGAAGAAGAGACAAGTACTTGAGAACTAGTGAGAACAAGTTATTTCCTATGCTCTAAAGAGGAGACCAATAAAAAATAGTTCAATAGATAATCCAAGGACTACCAATCATCTATACAAGGGAGCTAGGGATAGAGAACATCACGAAGATAAATGTTTGCATGACATAGAAAAGGAGGGAAGTAGTGTTGGATGACCTAATAGACCCTATATTTATTCAAAGGGGAGACTTCAAGGGAAAGATAGAATACACCTTGATTGTGGAACACAATTTCAAAAATGTTGAGAAATTATTGGACCTACAACCAACACATTGTTGAGATTTGGGTACCTTGGAAAGTGGTCCCCATGTGTTTATGAGTCTCTAAACACAAAGGGGGAGACTATTAGCCTTGTACTTTACTTTATGATTCTAATTTCACTTTGACTTAATAGATTTAAGTCAAAAGTGAAATATGTCACTTAAGTCATTAAAGTGACAATTAATTCACTTTGTGGGTGAATTAATAGACATAAAACAAACTAAGGAAAGTGGGTTTCCTAAGTGATAATTAGAGATTGAATCTCACCCATTGATTAGACTTGGCTAGATTGGATCTAGGCCATTGATCTTTTATGGTTTGGCCAAAGNTGATTCTAATTTCACTTTGACTTAATAGATTTAAGTCAAAAGTGAAATATGTCACTTAAGTCATTAAAGTGACAATTAATTCACTTTGTGGGTGAATTAATAGACATAAAACAAACTAAGGAAAGTGGGTTTCCTAAGTGATATTTAGAGATTGAATCTCACCCATTGATTAGAGTTGGCTAGATTGTATCTAGGCCATTGATCTTTTAGGGTTTGGCCAAAGGAGGCTAAAGGAGGGTATAGTGCATTTATGCGACTCATTCTTCACTTGTGAGAAGAGGAGATGAGAAGGAGAGCTTGGGAACATTTCTTGAGGAGAGGAGGGTGCACTTGTTTGAGGGTTTGACGAGGAAGCACTTTCTTGAGTTGAGATTTCTTGGAGAGGTATTCCATGGAGGCTTGGATACTATCCTAGAGAGGATGCACATCTTGTGGTGGAGGGCGCATTTACTAGGGGAGAGGGGCGCAACCTTGTGAGGAGGGTGAACATCTAGTAGAGGAGGCTTTTCCCATTGCTTGGAGGCTCACTCATTCTTTTGTGGCATACTCTAGAGCTATAGAGGGAGCCATTATGAGTGAGGGCACATTCTATGGAGGAGGGACACACATGATAGAGGAGAGGTACATTCTAGAGCTTGGAGGGCAAATTCTAGTGTGGGAGAGGCCCCTACCTTGTGGATAGACCCTTTCACCTTGGACAGGTGCACTCTAGATCTTAGAGGGCGCAAGGGTGAAGGAGGGTGCACCATTTGGAGTTTTTCATGAGGAGGGGGCGCACTTGAGGAGAGGGGCACACCATCATCTTGTCCGAGGTTTTCTTGAGAGGAGGAGGATACTAAAAAGGGAAAGAAAAAGGCAAGAAAGAGTTCAAAGGTCAAGCAAGAGAAAAGGCAAAGCATTTGCATCAGGATAAAGACAAAGGAAAACAAAGGAAGAAAGGCACACCAAGGCAAGGGGCGCCTTACTTCACAAGGATTGTGGGGAGGTCTTAAAGGAACTCCAAGGCATCTGAGAGTGGTTGCTATTGTACCAGGTTCACTTGTATATGTTTCCTATGTTGAAAATTTTTCTTTGAGGCCTTCTATATATATATGCTCCAAACTGGTTTTCCCCATGGGGGGGGTTTTCCAGGGTCATGTTGACCAAAAACATATATGTCAATTTCATGCATGCTTATAAGTGTAGATCAACATTTTAAAGTTAAAATATATAGAGGTAGTGTTATTTTTTTTTTATGTATATTGCATGTTCTAACATTGAGTAAAGAAAACACTTGCAGGGCACCTCAAAAGGACACTTAACCATCAAAATATTGAGCTGAAAGTTGGTGACTATTTGTTGTCCTAAAACAACAATAAGGGACAACCCCATAGTTGAAACTTAGAGCCAAAATAATGTCAAAGACATACCTTAGTTGGAAGCCTCATAGGACCTCAAAAAATCTACATGATATCAGAGCCAAAGGTGGCTTAGACTTGCTAATTTTTAAGCATTTTCGTGGACAGTTCAGGGCAGATTTTGGACAGCTTGTTGACAAAGTTTGTGGACAACTTGTGGGAAGATTTGTTGGAAAGTTCAGGGATGATTTTTTTGACACTTGTGGATAGCCTCTTTTCACACCTGTGTGGACAAGAGTGAGGATGTATTTCATGACCTCTTTTCGCACCTATATTGCTAGGAGTGAGGTCGGTGTTCACCTACCTCTTTTTACACATGTGTTGACAGGAGTGAGGCAATGCTCCTTTACAGTTGGAGCATCAATTGAAGTGGAGTTTGGAAGTCATGTCAAAATATCAGATGCATGCAGAGGATAGACTAGCTGGAGCTAACAACTGGTCACCTTGGAAGGCGAGGATTGTCTTTATCTTGGAGGACCTCAAACTATGGGATATAGTTGAGGAACCTATGGCTATTCCTTCTGCTACTACTCCCATATTGTTAGAAGAGTTCATGAAGAGGAAAAACAAGGAAAAGAGGATGATATGTGCTTCAGTGCAGGATCACATCATTCCCCACTTGACTGGGAAAGCTTAGGCATATGAGATGTGGGCATCTCTATGTAAGATTTATCAGAGCTCTAATGAGAACCGAAAGATGGTTCTTCATGATCGACTAAGGGTGTTATAGGATAAATCCGTAGGTGCGGACACTAACCGATCTCCCTATATCCACCTGGTATCTAGAACAAAACATGACAGAATAATACACTTTCCCTAGATCTAGCTTATTGAATGAACTAAGAGATAAAGGTCATGGACATACCTTATGAACGCTCTCCTTAGATCTCTGTTGTTCCAAGATTTGCTTCAATGCTCTCATCCCGTCCAGATCACAACAAAACGAACCAATCGAAGTAAAGGCGGATTAAGATATTCAATGACTAGTCTATACATATGATCAAGGAATTATGTAATAAAGTGACATCATCTTTATGGGAAAGGGACATATTGCTGTATTAATTTAATTGAAAGTGAAACTTACAACCTGAGCCTTGATGTCATAGGTCTCCTTTCGATGGATTCCAGCTCTGACACACACACACTTGCTCATGTATGAATAAAATCTACCATATGTGTTGACCTTGCTATTGTCTCTTGCTGCTGTAGCATCAATCCTCCATACAGTCTTGCATTAGTTCTCTAATCAATATCTTGCTAACTTGCTGCTTGCTTAACTTCTTATTAACCCTTTCCATGAGAAATCCCCTCAATATATAGGAAGAGATAGATTATTTACTTGGATAGGGAATGATCCCAAGATATCAGGAATGACATTACTTGAGTAACCACTCGAAAGCCAACTCACCCTTCTAGAAGATTCCCTTCTAGAAGGTTCGAGATCTTTATCTTTTTCCTCTTTAAGAGCATGTTCGCACCCTAACCATGAGTACAGTGCGAGAAGTTCGCAC
>SNQJ01S0073740.1:7754-28433 GCA_010110895.2 Picea sitchensis
CATCTATCATCTGCTTCTCAAAATACAAATGCTGTGATTATATCTTCGATTTAAATAATGAGATTTATCTTTGAATTTTAAATTGAATAATAAAATGCATAGAGCGCTTCTAGATTTATCTTGCTATAATCATGTATAATTATGAGATCACAGATTTATGTTTGTGTTTCCTTTTCTGTCATTAAAACCTAAGCTGCCAATACATGTTCTGAATTTATTTAGAACAGTCATAAGGTCATTGCAGATTTCTCTCTTGGACATGGCAGTTGGATGTTCACCACTCATGCAGATGCTTGGATACACCTCACTAATTCACTGACAAGATAATTTCTTTGTATTTTTCTGTCATTTACATATCATTGAAACTAGAATGTATGGTTCATCTTTGACTATCCACATGTTCATGTTTCATTAACCTTTTTTGCAAGATTATTTAAATTTATAAAAGAAAAACAATAAATATTTTTATGTGCTTTCTTTATCTGCTTCCTAGAAGCAATCATTTTTCACATCGATTTTCATAAGTTTGGATTAAAACTTGCTTCTTGTAAATCATGTAAATAAACGAGAATTGTATATCTTCTGCTTAAATACAACTACTATAGTTACATTTGAACATATGTACATATATATAGTGTGTTTAGTAATTAGTTAGTTATTTCTTTCTTTTATTCGTTTCTTTTAGGATTCTTAGATTGGCTAACAAAGCCATTAAACCCGTCAGAACGAGTTACACCAAATGACTTGGGTTATTTAGACAAACCCAGACCAGATTCACGAGCTTCCAGTTGACGAACGATCAATTTCGCCCATCCACAAATGGCGCTAGAAGGAGGGCTGAGGTTGATTTAATGATTAAATGTTTCACTCCTCAACTTTTCATAATTCCATATTTATAAATCCTTCTTGTGTATCATCTTATAATTCACTACAAGGCAGGCTAACTATTTGGAGTCAATTTCTTCAAATTCATAATGGCTCATGCCCAAATCGCTGTGTTGGAACATGCTTTTAATGTCTCACTACCAGTTATTTCCAACAAGACAATTGATCTCTTTTCAGAACTCACCTTTGATGGTGAAGGGAACACAACTGCAGTAGACCATATTTCTATTTTTTTTTATAAGTGTTTAAGACATAATATCACCGATTCTAATGTTACATGCAGATTGTTTGCTCTCACTTTTCGAGGTTGGGTTAAGGTTTGGTTTGAATCTTTTCGGGCTAATTCTATTCATTCTTTGTCTGAGTTTGTATTTGAGTTTTTATCAGATTTTAGCAACTATGATTATGATAAATTAAGTGAAGAATTAAGTTTTTTAAGGAAAGAAAATGGTGAATCATTCAATGATTTTGCAATTAGGTTCATTCATGTTGGTATTAGATTCCCTTTGAAAGAAATGCCACTTATTAATGAATGTTTTGAATATCTCGTTTCTCTCTCAGACAAGCAAGATCAATNCTGAAAAGTTTACAAAGCCAACATCTCCCATATGGACACAAGATAATTAATATTACATTCTTTCATATACTCCATATGAATATCTTTCAAGCAACAAATTTGAGAATGAAATTGAGGAGCCTCCACCCAATCTCAATATTTCAGCCTTTCAACATATGATGAAAAGCTTAAATAGAATTTTGGTGGAAGAAATGAATCTTGAGAATGATGATGAGCAAATTTCGATTACATCAAGGAAGATTCTTTTCAAGACATTGTTGATGAATCAATAACCTTGGAAGTGGTTAGAGATAAGGAGAAAAGTATTCTTATATTGGAAACTCCTCATCCAATCAAAGACAATAGTACTCGTGAGAAACCAAGAGTTGATTTCATTGAATCATGGTTCCAAAGAATTGTTGGTGAAGAAATGAAATCATATTATCAACACACTTGGTTCATTTTTTTATCCAATACACATTGAGAGTGCCCATGACTCATTGGTACAAACCACAATATGTATCACAATTTTGGACTTCATTCCAAAAACCAACTGGATGCTTGAATGAATCCATTGGAAATCTACCTACACCTAAGTTTCCCAGTTATTCCAAGTAAGATAGGGTAGGTAGATCATGTATGCACATAATTTGGTTCTTCAATTAAAATTTTGAATAATAAGGAAGTCACTATATTGAATTTTTTTTTGAAGATAACTCCATGAAAGAAGAAAAATTGCAAGAGATTGTTTTGAAGATGAATCCATAGCCCAATAGAGAAAGAATTTAGTTTTTAGATTTTGGGTTCTTAGTTACCCACAAGGGGTCACTGTCCCATAGTTGGATCCAGTTTTTGACCAAAATTGGTCACCCCTATTTTCCCACTCTCGGAATAATAAAAAAATTGAGATTAAAAGATAATATTTTTTAACAATAAAAAATTCATTGTGTATCCCTTAGTCTCATCTTCTTCATGCAATTTTTCGGATTAAAAATTTGAGTTCGTATGCTCAAGATACACAAGTTTGCGTTTAATAAGAAAAGGGTGTTCTTCAATGTGGAACCATGACTAACTCTTGGAATGACACAATGTTTTAGTTTTTAGAGCAATGTTTGCAATCTTGGAACTTCTCTTTCCAAAACTTAGAATTATTCCCCCCTTCCTCTCCTCTCACCTTAGCCCCACTGCATACACTCCACACTTAGAATAATTTATAAATTTTGGGGTTCATCGGTTTGTCGGGTTTCCAGAATCGTGGACTTTCCCACTGATCTAGGTGGATATCGGTGGCCACCCACCTGTTCCAACTAGATCAAAATAATTTTCTGACAACTTACTATTTTTAGCAGTTTTTTAGTTCCTAAATTTTCGAGGCCATTTTGAGGGATTAAATGATGTTTTTCGTGATCGGGAACCTTAATGAAATCCCAAGGCTTTGAGTGATCCCCAAAAATTAATCTCCTCGTCGATTACTTTTGAATGAGATATCGTGTGCCCCAAAAGGAGATTGTATGCCAAAGTTACGCCCCTTGGAAGTTGATACACCAAACTAACCAAAAGGAGGTCCACAAAAATATTGGCTTTTCATCTTCTAGGGTTAGGGTTTTGGACTTTCTTTATGTTAAAAAGACCTTTGGAGCCTCATTGTAACAATCATCTTCTTTCAAATGTGAGTAGTCATGGCATCTCTTCTCAGAGATAAGCTTCCACCATTTTAGTGAGTCTTTCACTCTGTATTTGTACAGTTTTTCACATTTCACTCATTAATAGAAATTGTGTATTACTGTATCTCTGTGTTTATGGTTATATCTCTGATATGTCTCTGTTATATTATTGGATATCTGATATATCTCTGTATATTTTTTTACTATATCTCCGCTCTCATTTCGTGCTGAAAATAATCAGGATCACTCACTTCCCTCACCCCATACCCAAAAATACACCATTATTTCGTTCCCGTCCATACCCATTTCCCTCCCCCTTACCTCACCCTACATCACTCCTTAACCTCCACCACCTACATTTCTCCCACTATCCCTTTGCTACCCACAAATCTACCCTCTCCCTACACTACCCTTCCTTTCACTCTCATTACACTCTCTTCCACAATTAAAATATTTATAAATTTGTTATATGAATTATTGCGGGTTGGAGGACCCACCACATTCCCTTTCCCCCTCACCTCCCTTTCCCGCCAACCCGCTACCTACATTTCCCCGCCCTCACCTATGACACCTAGAAATCACCCTCCCCCTCACTTAATCTATTGCTAACCTTTTCATTTAACCCTTTTATCCTAAGTATTTTAAACTATACCCTCAACCAATGAGATCTCTCCATGTGGCAACCAAGAATTGGCTACATAGGACAACAAATGGCATCGAGAAATGCAGAAATCACTCATTTGATGACATGGAAACTCTATCAACTAATCATATGGTGACACATGACATCGTATGAATGGTGACACATGGAATCATATGAATGGTGACACATGGAAACCTATGACATCCAACTATATTCTAACACATGGGTGATAAATCAGCAATGACTGGGAATAGGTGGAGGATGACTGGTTGATCAAAATATTAATTAATTAATTAATCTCTTAAGCAGTCGAATCTTTCTAAGGATCCATAACATTCTCATGTTTGACATGTAAAGTATATTGAAATTTACATTATATTCACTCAAGTATTTTTTATTCCCATGTGTGTGGGATAACCATTTTGCAAAGAAACCAAAGAACTTACCAATAAAAAATGAATTTGATCAAGGGACCACATTTTCCCGGAAAGTTAATCTACGATTGCTCAACAAAGATTTTGTAGAGGCCATAACTTGAGATCTGGGCAATGGAATCATGCAAACTTTATGCCATTGGGAAGGTAATTTGATAAGGAAGATTATGTTATAGGTTTCAAGGGATTATATTGGCCATATCATTCCCATAAATTAAAATAAAATTCAGCTTCATGTTTTGATGGATCCACTTGGCAACTCAACTTCACGAGCTCATATATTGAGATAATGGGGTTGGATTTGGACAAAACTTATATCGTTGGAAATGTAAGGTGATTAAAATCACATATGATTTGTTTTCCATGGCTCTAAGGTTGGATATCCCATCCAAAAAATTAAAACATAGTCCCCCTTTTAAAAGGGAAATTAATTAAACTTTTGAAAATAAAAGTTTATTTAAGAACTTTTATTAAAGACGGAAAATTACCCATTTGAAATACCCCATTTGAAATATGTGGATGCTAATTATGTGAACTATTTAAATACACTTAAATGAGACATTAACTAAAGTTAATGTTTCAAGAAGAAAATCATATGCAAAATTCAATAAAGGAAAACCCTAACTTCCTCAAGGAGTTAGAAGAGCAAATTTTTAAAAAGGCTAGAAAGGGATTTTGTCAATTCAATGATCAGAGTGGCAGGGGTAGAAGATCATAACAAGAAGGGATCGACCATGAACATACATCCAAGCTTCTAATCAGAAAATATAGATCTCCATATTCTCCTTTCCTTTTCTTCTTCTACATTGATTTCTCATGGATTTATGTTTGTATTTTTAAGGAAAGCATGGGGTTGAGTATCTAGTGTTCTTTCTTGTATTCTTCAAATACATTTATTATGTGATCATGGAACATTTAAAACCATCAGTGTAAAATCATAAATTACACCTTCTTCAATTTGAACCACTCAATTTGGGTCAAAATTAATACTAGGGTGTGCATTTTACTCTAAGGTACTTTTTACTTCAAATTTACATGAAATCCCAAATCTAGGTGCATGAAAACAACCCTTCCTATTATCCAATTTCACTTTAAATGGCATAGGTAATATCAGAATATATTTAAATCCATATTAAAACTTATAAAACCATTTTTGGAGCTACATGGAAACTTGGGCGTGCAATTTAATTTGGACACTTAGTATAGTTTTGACCTTCAAAATTATAAGGTCAATTTTGCCTCTTTTGGATAAGAACCCCTTTTAAACTTGCAATTGAAAAATTAACAACATGAAAATCTATAATATGATAAACCATACCCCCGAAAAATTACACGACTCAAATCTAAGCTATAATACAACCTTAGCTTACATTTTGCAAACACGTTGTGCATTTCTAGGGTTTTACTAGGCATCTCTTGCCTATTTTTGCTTAGTAGAGTATTTTATGACTGCAAATGAAAAAATAAGTATATATAGACTTATGAAAAATGACTTAAAAAATCATTTACAATTTGAACCATTCCAATTGAATGAGTTTTGAGACGTGACCATGCATTTTAGTGTATCTTGGTCTGCATTTTGCACCAAGGAAAATTTTACACCAACGCAAAATTTTCCCTCTTTGTCCTACAAGTCAATTTTTGGTCTTTTTGAAAAAGAAAGGGTTTTAAGTTTCCAGTTGCACAAAAAACAGTATAGACATATGTGAAACTTTTCTATAATCATGTAACTTGTAACATAATTTCCTATAGGTATACAAACTGAAATATCAAATAGTAGGTAGATTTCTTATAGAAATCTAGCTTAAAATATCTAATTGATATAAATTTTAATATAATTTCCTATAGGTATATTCATACATTTTTATAAATATGTATTAAATATATATTAAATATTTCATACCAATACTAAATATCACAAAAAACCTCACACATAATACAAGTATGAGTCAAAACAATACCAATATTCCATTAATTCCTTGTAATAGTAGGATATTTACATGACAGACATCACAGTTACATTATCCATTAAAAAACTGGGAACACTGTAATACATATTCTACATCTTTCTTCTCCCTGAATATTCCTTGTAAGGTGTCTCTAACAAGCCTCTCATTTCCTATCTCTCTACCTACAACCATATATAGTATGTTCCTCGTGGACCACCACAACCCATAGATCGGTTACATGAGTCGATCATAAATAACTTTATATCTATTCATAGGTCCTTTATCCAATTGTTATAGCTCTGAGGCAATGATCTCAATAAACTCGGTTTAATATTATTGTGCTTACATGATCAAGAAGACTTTTCCTTGTTGGCGCTAGTTAGCCACCACAATCAGTACTTAGAAGTGTATTTTATCTAGTGTGAGGGACACAAGGGTTTCATAATGAACAACTTCACTCTAAATCCATAATAAGATACATATAATAATAATTGATTGTAAAGTAATGATGATATTACAAGGATAGGGAATATATATATATATATTCCCTTTATGTTTTTTATGAAGAGTCATGACTTTTTAGTCATGATATTTTATTACATTAATGTTTAATTTACTTTATTCATTTATTTTAATGTCTTTATATTATTTATTTATTGTAACATTGACCTTCCCTTAAATTTTTCTTTGTCCTCAAAGAAATGGTAAGGAAGGATGTAACTGGCGAAAGTGCTCTGACTCCCATGCTACGTCTTCTTCCGGTAGTTTTTTCCATTTCATCAGGTATTCCTTGATTACTCGAGAACGTAATATCTTTTCCGGGGTGAAGATAATAGCTTCAGGCTCTAAAATGATTCTTCCTTCCTCATCCAACATAGGAAGTATAGTTTGTTCCTTTTGTTGTTTCCCCAAGACTCTGTTTAGACATGATACATGAAAAACATTGTGGATATGATTTTTATGTGGTGAATACAACTGATAAGCTATGTGACTAATTTTTCTATTTATTTGATATGGTCCATAAAATTTTGGTGCCAATTTATTCTTCCCATGTTGGTTAAGAGATAACTATTTGTAAGGTTGAAGTCTCACAAATACTCAGTCTCCTACTTCAAACTCTCTTTTTGTTCGGTTTTGGTCATCTTGTTGCTTCATTCGATTCCTTGCAACTATTAAGTTTTGTTTGAGTAACTGAAGGATTTTTTGAATTTCATCTAAATGGTGTTTTACTGACGCAAATGTTTTGTGGCTAGTGTCCAACTCCTTCCACGATGGAGGTTCATAACCATAAAGAGATTGGAATGGTGTCATTTTAGCTGATGTGTGATAAGTGGAATTATACCACCACTCATCAAGGTGAAACCATTCAAACCATTTATTTTGTTTGTTGAAGACAAAACGACGAACATAGGTTTCTAAACATTTATTGACAACTTCTATCTGACCATTTGTTTGAGGGTGGTAAGTTGAGCTCATATTGAGAGAGGTTCTGATCTGTTTGTAAAATTCTCTCCAAAAATTCCCTTTAAATTTAGCATCTCTATCACTGATGATAACCTTAGGGAACCCATGTAGTTTGTAAATATTCTTACAGAATATCTCAACTATTTGTTTTGTTGAATCTGTTTTCCTTACTCCAACAAAGTGTGCATACTTGGTTAGTCTTTCTACTACTACTAATATTTTATATTTTCCATTGGGTATGGGTAGTCCTTCAATGAAATCCATTGAAATTTCTTCCCATTTTTGATTGGGAATATGTAATGGGTGGAGTGACCCAGGGGTCGACACATTTTCTTTTTTTCCCCCATGACAGAGATCACATTCTGCTACATATTTTCGAATATATGCACTCATCCCTTTCCAAAAAAATGATCTTTGTGCATTATAGTATGTTTTGAAAAATACTACAGCTGGGCAATGATGAGATTCTTGAAGAAAATTGGCTTTAAATCTTGAGTTGGTATTTAAGTAGATTCTCCCTTTATGCCATAATATGTCATTCTTCCTTTATACCATTATAGAGAAAGTCTTCGGGTTTTTTGCATACTCGATTCGAATTTCATCCAACCATTCTAGAATGGCTATTGATATTACAAAAACTTGTGTTTCTTCATCTTTTCGTAATAGGGCATCAACCACAATGTTGTATTTTCCTCTTTTATGTAGAATTTCCATATCAAATGTGGAAATTTTATCTATCCACTTTTGTTGTGCAGTTGACAATGTTTTTTTTTGTAACAAGTACTGGAGACTGTTGTGATCTGTGCGTATCAAGAACTTACTTCCCAATAGATATTGTCTCCATTTTTTTAATGCATGCATGATGGAACGCATTTCCTTGTTGTAAGTGGATTGTAAGCATTATGTTTTATTTAATTTCCTGGTCTCAAAAGTTATTGGGTGCCGATATTGCATCAATATTGCTCCAATTCCAAAACCTGGCGCATCACACTCAATGATGAAAGGTTTGGAGAAGTCAGGTGTTACTAATACCGTGTTTGTGGACATAATGTTTTTTAAGTTTTCAAAACATTTTTGTGCTTCCAAATTCCATTGGAAGGAGTTTTTGTTAAGGAGATTTGTTAGGGGGGCGATTAAATGAGCATAATTATTGATGAATCTTTGATAGTATCCTGCCAATCCTAGAAATACTCTTAACTTTGATATGTTTTTGGGTTTAGGTCATTATGTGATTGTCGTGATTTTCTTGGGGTCTACCTTGACTCCTTTTTTGGATATGATGTGACCAAGGTACTCTACTTCCTCCTTGCCAAATTTACATTTTAACATTTTGGCATAGAATTGATAACACTAAGATATACCACTTGTCCCAAATCCTTCATATGCTCCTCCCCTGTTTTACTGTACACTAAGATATCATCGAAGAAAAATAAGACATGTTTCTATAAGTCTGGGTGAAATAATTCATTCATTGTCACTTGGAAGGTGGTGGGGGAATTAGTTAGCCCAAAAGGAATCACCTTAAATTCGTAGTGTCCTTCGTGTGTCTTGAAGGAAGTCTTGGCTACATATTCTAGACTGAATCTAATCTAATAGTACCCAGATCTTAAATCAAGTTTTGAAAAATATATTGCTCCATGAAGTTCATCCAATATTTTGTCCATAAATGGGATGGGAATTTTTTTTTTAATTGTTATTTTGTTTAGCCCTCGGTAATCTATGCATAAACTGAAAGATCCATATTTCTTTCGAACTAGCACTAATGGAGTTGCATATGAACTTCTTCTTTTCATGATGACACCATATTTTAATAGGTCTTGGACTAATATTTCTATCTCTATTTTGTAGTGATGAGGGTATCTATATGGTCTATTGAGCTTGATCCTGGTTTAACTTCAATTATATGTTCAATTCTTCATTGAGGCGATAACTCCATGGGAAGGTATTGAAATACCTTCTTGTGTTTTAGAATTAGATCTTGGACGTCTGATGTTATAGATTCATCATGTTATGATTCTTGTATTTCTATGTTGTGGCATTGGATGAAGTATGCGGTTTCTCCTTTTCAGATCATTTTTTCCATTTGTTGTGACGACACAATTTGTGTTTGTGGAGGTTGAAAACCATATAATTTATAACTTTTACCTTGCCACTTGAATTGGATGAAATGTTCCTGATGATTGATTGAGTATGTTCCCAAGGTTTCTAACCATTGGACTCCTAAATCCACATCTACTCCTCCCAGAGGGACGGTCTAGAGTTTTGATTCCAAATTGAAATCTTGGATTTGGATTTTCACCTTATGGCATTTTCTGACATTTCCAATTTGTTTTCTGTATGAAACCATTACTTTCATGTCTGGGACTGGATCTACAAATAATTTGAGTTTCCTTGAAATATTGATATCGAGGAAATTGTGGGTACTTCTAGTGTCGATTATCATGGTGACATTATCATTTTTGATATGTCCTTTTAATTTAAGAGTTTGTGGTTGGGTAATGCCTATGATATTCTTGGTGTGTTGTCTTCTATGAGATATGAAGTGTCATTTTGGAAATTTTCCATTTCTTCATTTATTGATTCTGTTGAGTCTGATTTGTCGCCTTTTTCTGCTTCACAAGTGTACAATTTTTTTGAGTTATCTTCGATCTGATACCTATGTTTGGGCTCCCATTTCTCTCCACATCATCTACATTTTTCTTGTTTTATCCTTTGAGACTCTAAACTTCTTCTTCTATATTCATGTCGATTGGTTGGTATGTATTTGTCATTTCCTGTAGTCTCAAGGACACTCCTTCTTGAGTAAACCTTGTTGAATCTTGATTGGCCTTCTAGTTTTGCTTCTGCGACTTTTGCCTCACATATTGCCATTTCTACCGTAGTAACCTCATGTAATATTAATTCATCTTGGATATGTGGTTTGAGACCACCTATGTAAGATTGGAGTAATTTATCATCAGATAGTCCAAATACTCGAGTGGCAAGAGCTTCCCATTGATGCGTAAATTCATCTTTGCTACCTTTTTGTTGTAATTTGCTGAGCTTTGAAAAAAATATTTTTCTGAGATGCCCTGGAATCTTTTAAAAAAAATATTTTTGAAAGAATTCCAATTACATGATTGAATTATTCCTTTCCACCATAGATACCAATTGTATATAGTGCCTTTGAGGTACATGGATGCGTATTTGACCTTTTCTTCATTGGCTGTAATATTATATATATGGAAATATTCTTCAGTTTTGTTAAAACAAGCCACACATTGGTTATCGCCTTCATTGTATTTTGATAGTTCAATTTTGGCTTTGGGAGGATAAATTATTAAGGGTTGATGTTGTGATATAGGTTGGGAATTTGAATTGTAGGGAGGTGGTGGCAGTGGTGGTGGTGATGTGTTAGATGTGCTTGAGTCACTTGGTTGTGATTGGGTGGCTTGTTGGTGCCCTTGGCCTTTTATTAAATTTAAAATCTCATTAAGATTTTCTTCCTGATGTTGTGTCATCACAACAATACTTTGTTGCAAATTGTCATTTATTTCTCGTTTAAAGTTTCCCAAACCTCGTTGTAGGTTAACCTCGAGTTCTTGAAAAATATCATCTTTAAGATCTTGTTTTAGATTATCCATGCCTTTTTGTAATTCTATTCTGACTTCCATTGAAATTTTTTCTTTAAGATTATGGGTCAACTGTTGTTTGAGTGCCTCATTGTTGAGCCTTATTTCTTCTATTAACTCATCGTGATTTTTTTGTATTGAATTCCCAAGTGATTTCCTAATGCCTTTATATTCCTAGTCTACTTTTTCCACTTGAGTTTTTAATTCTGAAATCCTTCTGGTGTTTGGGGGTGAGTATTTTTCTGTAATTTTGATATTTCTTGGAATATCCCATTTTTAATTATTGAATTAAATAATTATATGTAGTTTAAGGTGGAAGGATGTGCACCAATCTATGGAGAGTGGAGGGTGCAGAATAGTGGAGAGTGTATGGTGGGCAAATGATGAAAGGAAAGCCAAATGGAAGAGGGACGACATGGGGGTGAGGTGGAAACATATTATGGAAGAATGGGGACACAGACTGTGGGAGAATGGGGGGATGTAGACTATGGGAGAATGAGAGAATGGGGATGTGGACTGTGGGAAAATGGGGAGGGGTATGCAGACTGTGGGGGAATGGGGAGGGGGTGGAGGGTGCATGGGAATGGTGAGAGGATACGAGGGAGTGGGGGAGGGTTATGGGAGCGAGTGGGGAGGGTTACGGGAGGGTGGTAAGGGTGCAATTTCATAATGTGGGGGAGAGTTACGGAAATGGGGGCTGCAGGGTGAGGGACAATGACGTGGGGCGTGTGGGGAACAAGGGGGTTGCGGTGAGGGAAAAAACGTGGGGGTGTGGGGAATGACTATGATACGAAAGAGCGACCAGCTTTGATACCAATGTGAAGGAAAAAAGGGTTTCTTAATGAAAAGATTCACTCTGAATCCATAATAAGATACATATAATAATAATTGATTGTAAAATAATGATGATATTACAAGGATAGGACCTGCCTATATATATATTCCCTTTATGGTTTTTATGAAGAGTCATGACCTTTTATTACATTAATGTTTAATTTACTTTATTTATTTATTTTAATGTCTTTATATTATTTATTTATTGTAACATCTAGCCACTAGCTTCACACTATGGGGTGATACCGAAGAAACTTATAGTGCGAATGGGTTCCAACATTGGTAATGCACTGAAGGGTATCATGGACGGGTGTGATGGAAGATACAGACTACAATATGGATATGGAGGGTGCAACACTAAGCGGGAAGAGAGTAGTGGAAGTGATGGTTAATGGTTGATGATGTATTATGGACTAGATTGAGGAAGAATATTATGGTGGGGGTGGGAAGGATTGATACAACCAGGTATATTTTCACTATGAGTTATGGTCTTGTTGTGATGCAACTGCCACAATATCCTATACCTAGCTCAAACACCTTCAACACCCATTTGGCCCAACTAATATGGGCATGAAACTTCTTGTGAACTACTCTATATGTGATTTCCTTGTACTGTGGTAGTACCTCACCAATGTTGGATTCATTGATTCCTCCCCTCAACATGTTCTCCTTTTCCTTTGGTTATCGCACTACTGTTGGAGACTCCCCCTTTCTCTGTCTTGGGTCCTCCTAGATTGTTGTTGAAGTGGCATGGTTATTGTTGAATGGGGGCACCATTGGCATACAAGTGAATTACTCTGACCTATGATCTAGCCACCTAAATCCTTCCTAATTTACCCCCGTGGTCATCATATTGTGCTAGGTCTCAAACAACTGACACTAAAACTCTTGTCCACTATAATGCACTAGTTTCTAATTGGTGCTAGTCTCACTTCAAGAAGTTGATGTAGTGACAGATTAATGAATGACCCTTATAATTCCATGTTTTAGTGAACTAGTGTCCCTTCATTATACCTTGACTCGGTCTATCCCGTAGATATGGGAGGCACCGAAGATATGCATTAGTTTTAGATATTTAATACTAGTTTCTAATCAATGAAGATATATAAATAATGCAGTTTTTTACTTAGTTCTGAAATTTACATTTTTTGTCTCGGTAAATCCCTAGTCTTGTTGAATTATAGAGTTACAAAATAAATTGTGAAAATTCACTGCAGGGATAAAGTGTGGGATCTTGAAAGGATTCAAGATACATCTTTTCCTATGATATTTATTTATAGTTTAGTAAGAATCTAAGGAGTTACTAATTAGGCTTGCAAAGATGCCTTAATTTACTATATTTCTTCATCACTTTTAGTAATTCATATTTGATGAAATTAAATTTCAAGGATTTTAAATGAATTCGTCATCAAAATTTGGACACTATAAAATGTTGGTAATTTTTTTGTAAAATTATTAAAATTTTTAAAGATTTTATATAGTTTTTCAAAAAAATATATTTATTTTTTAAATAAAATAATTTTATCAAAATTTGAGGGAATAATTTTTTGAAAAAAATAAATATTTGTGAATTACTTAATTTTTAATTTTTTAATTTGAGTACCTAATTTTTTTTTTTTTTTTTCACTAATTGTTTTCACTAAGTTATTCATTCAATCATCCAATAATGTTAGTTGACAAATATGCTAAAGCATAACTATTCTTTGTGAACATAACTATATATTCTTTGGATCCTAATAAGATCCAATATTTGCGAACATGATACTTTGAAAAGGTATCCCTTTTACTTGAAGGTATTTTTTACGAGTTTTGTTTTAGTATTTTCTATGATTTTGGAATATAGCATTGTATTGTACACTTATTGGAATGCATTTACCATTTTTTCACCTTAAATCATAATTTTTGTATTACTACATTTTGTTCATCATAGGTGGAAATTCTATTTTGTGTTTACAAGTCTAGAATCTTAATGAAAGTTACACTATGATAATAAATGGTAATAGTTAGAATAGAGTATATGATAATAAATGGTAATAGTTAGAATAGAGTATATAATAATAAATGGTAATAGTTAGAATAGAGTTATCGTTTTATTTCAATATATTAATCATGGTTGAAATTTAATTTTACAATATATTTTCATCCATTGATTTCACACCACATTTAACAAATTATACAAAGTAGAAGTGGATATGGTTTTGAGCGTGCATCATAGCATCATAGAAAATATTTAATGATAAGGGTACATTGAAATAATCAATTATATTAATGTCACCTTGCCCACTATTTTATGGTATGATCTACATTTATGTATGTGTTGTCGTATTCTCTATAGTTAGAACATAAATGGTAATAGTTAGAATAGAGTATATAATAATAAATGGTAATAGTTAGAATAGAGTTATCGTTTTATTTCAATATAATATTAGTATGGTTGAAATTTAATTTTACAATATATTTTCATCCATTGATTTCACACCACATTTAACAAATTATACAAAGTAGAAGTGGATATGGTTTTGAGCGTGCATCATAGCATCATAGAAAATATTTAATGATAAGGGTACATTGAAATAATCAATTATATTAATGTCACCTTGCCCACTATTTTATGGTATGATCTACATTTATGTATGTGTTGTCGTATTCTCTATAGTTAGGAGCTGTTTTCTTGAAAAGTAATTTTACATATTTTTGATGTTTCTACCCATGTGTGTGTTTTACATATTTTTGTTATGTTTCTACTTGCTAATGTGTGTCAGAACAAGTGTATTTTTATTAATATGAATATTTATTGTATTTGGAAATAAATTTTGGTGAGATATTTTTTAAGACTTCATAATTTTTTTATATAATTTAATTGAAATTATTTGCAAATAATTTACAAGATTTTATCATTCAATGATAGTTTTATCAAAATTATGTATACATATTATATTCTTTATAAAATAGTTTTGAAATTTTAATTTTTTATAATTTAGTGAAATATTTGCAAATAATTTACAAGATTTTATCATTCAATGATAGTTTTATCAAAAAATTATATATACATATTATATTCTTTATAAAATAGTTTTGAAATTTTCCTATAAATATCATGTGGCTTGCCCATTTATTATACGTATATATTTAGGGGTGGTTCTTAAAATTTTCTTTGTCCAAAAATTACAACAATGGTTTTGATCACCACATTCAACAAGACAAATAGAACATAGTTATCAATTTAACCCGAACCGTGACCTTAAAATAACAATTCTAGTCCTAAAAATTCATATTTTTTTGTCAACAACACCAAAATCAATTTTGAATTGAAAAGTGGCGCTATAGAACATTTTTTTGGGGGGGCTTAAAATTACAACCATTTTCAATCATGGCCTTAATTACCTCATAATATGGTAACCAGAACATTAAAATCAACCCCCAAATTGAAAGGTGATGCTACCAACAACACTTTATTTTTGGTCGAGGGGTGGCGGTTGGGGGAAAGAGATAAAATTATAACTTTTTCAACAATATGGCCTTAATTATTACTACTTTTGTAGCCAAAATATTAAAATTAACTCTCCAAATCGAAAATAGGTGATATTAATAACAACCCTCTCCTTATTTCAAGATTAAATTTATAACTTTTTTAAACCACGATCTTAACAACTAATACTATTGCAACCAAAATCTTAAAATAATCTCCCAAATAAAAAATAGGTCACATTAGTAGCAAACCCCCTTTCCTAGGTTTAAAATTATAACAACTTTAAAACTATGGCCTAAAACACAATTATTATTACAATAAAAAACATAATAAGGGAAAAAAACTAAAAGGAAGGGAGGAAAGCAAATATTTTTAAAGAAGAGAGGAGAAAAAATATAATTTAAAAACAGACGTTCTAAATTTTAACAAATAATAAAAATAAAAATGAAGAAGAATAAAAAATGAAAACATCCCTCGTCGTCCATTAATAAAAAGGAAAAAATTAAAAGACAATTTAAAAAGGGAAAATTTTAATATAAATTGAAAAGAAGAAAGAAGATAAACCAAAGGTAAAAACAAAATAGAAAACAAGTTTAAAAAAACATTAAAGTTAGAAATAAATAACAAATATATTTAGAAACACATTTATAAAAAAAAATAAAAAATAGTAAAGATATATTTTTAAAAAATAATAAAAAGAAACAAGTTAAAAATTTGTCACTCATTTGAGCGATGGAATCCTACATGGGAGGTGAGGGAGTGTGGTAACCCCATTGTCTGCTACTTAAAGGAGTGACGGGTTGGGGGGTGCGATGGGCCATGAGGTGGCAGAGCATGGGATCATCAGGAAGGACAGGGGTAATGGGGACATAGGAAGAGAGGAGGTGATTTTGAGAATCACACCTCTTCCCCTCTCCCTCCATTTATCAATTTCCTTTCTGTTTGTTTTTCAAAACATGTTTTTCTTATTATATTATAAAAATTAATTTTAATAGTTTTTATCTTTTTCCCAATTTGTTTTGGAGTAGGTTAACTTGGGAGCTATCTTCCTTCTCCGAGTGTCCTTACAATGGAAGGTCCTTTGACGTCGGTGGTTCGATGCCCATCCTGCGTCATGCATCCTCCATCCCGTATCCACATCCCTACAGAAATTACGACTTTTGACTTGTTATCTCCTCCGTCGTCATCCATGATCTCTCCCCCTCCTTGATAATGTACCTCTGAAATCTAATTTATTTCAGTAGGTGGCGATGAGATTTCCATGCATGATGTAGCTACCACCCTTAATGAAGAGTTCAACGACAACATTTGAATGAGGGAGGAAGTCTGGAGGACATAATTTTCGTGCTTGGGAGTCTATACATTTGACATTTTATGGATTTGAGTGTGAAATTTGACACAAATTAATTGGCTATATTTGTGTTCTGCTGAATATTTCGCCAGGATCGATTCTCGCATGTACATATTCTACTTACTTGTTCTTTCTTTTTCCGTTAAAGGAGGATTAGTTTGTAAATTTACTCAACATGTTTCTACGAAGTTGATCTTTATTGTGTTCGTTTAACCCAGTGACAATGTTTAAAGATTACTTCCTATGTAATTGTTTCCAGATACTTGTAAATATTACTTCCTATTGAACTGTTTCTGAATACTTGTTTAAAGAGTACTTCTGCTTGGATTTTATGTTCCATTTAAATTAAACGAAATATCGTATTTTACAATTGATGTTCTTGATATTATTTAAGTGATTATGTATTAGATGCAAATTAAGACGGATATTGAAGTTTTCAACGTGTATTTGAGTGAATCTTTCTTTTTCTAAGCAAAATCCTCTTTCACGGAGCATACTTCAATGTTTTCTGAGATTCATTTCGACATTCGAGGTTCAAATCTTATGTTTTTGAAAAATTATCTTTAAAATCCTTGTGTCTTTGGTGATTTATGTGTCACTATTTCCCACCGTAGGTGCATATGGATGTCGGCCTTACTGAAAATATTCTCTATGCCTTACTTAGCCCACTTTACTCCTCTAAACTAAACCATGGGCACTAGCCCTTTTTCCCCAAACAAAATGGCATATGACCTAAGGCTAGAACCGACAGCTTAACTAAAAGGCGTTATTCAGAGCCCCGGGAATTCAACACTCTGTGTCCATTCACCAACATAACACTCCAATCTCCCTGAGTGGTTACCAGACGAATTTGGTCATAAAGTGACTATGACTGGCAACTGCGAGTCTCACCCTATCCTTCCACTTCTCGTGCTTTCAAATGCCAGATCTAACAGTTGACGTGAGTTCTCCTTCTTCCACGATCTACGATGGATACCTACTTCGGGACTCCAGGCTTCGAGAAATTCCATGAATCCAACACATGATATCTCCTAGATAATCGAACACTGAATTAACGAAGGGCTCGAAGATCAATGACCCACGCTACAATACCAATCTACGGCTGAGCTTTGGTCCAAGACTTCGGAGCTTCGAGGCTTCAACCACTCTACAATGACTACCTCCAAAAAATCTGGGATAACTGAAGTGGTGAAGGGATTAATGATCAACAACCCACAATGCACTGCCAATCTACGACTGAGATTGATTCGAGACATCTGGCTTTGGTGGTTTTCTCCTCCTAGCAACACAAGGACCATTTTTTCTCTAATTGTCGAATCACCGAATCGTGATATCTATGACTCACTTTCCTTGCGCTCAGATCCAACAACTGGGATCTGATCTCTTTTGTTGGCATCCATTTACTTGTTATCGTGGGATTCATCCCCTTGTTAAACCCTGATCCACTTCTCGTCGTGACGTAACACAAGCCGTAGATATGAGGATATTCAAGATCTCCCCTGACCATTGGATCTATGTCGTGGTCAGTCTGGCGTTGACAAATCCGGGAGAAAAAGGGTGTTAAATGGTTGGAACCTCCAAACGTCAAACTTGCAAAGTAACATCAGTCGTAGATATAAGGATATTGAGGATCTCCCTTGACTGTTGTATCTACGTCCTGGTCAATCCAACGTTGACCACTCCAGGAGAAAAAGGGTGTTAAATGAGCGAAACACCCGAACGCCAAACTCGCAAAGTGACGAGGACCGTTGATTTGAGGATACTTCAAGATCTCTCTTTTGAACGTTGGATCTAGACCGTGGTCAGTTCGGTGTTGACCAATTCGAGAGTAAAAAGGAAACTAAATAACAAAAACCTCGAATGTCGAAGTCACGAAGAGACAAGGACCATCGATTCGAGGATACTTCAGGATCTCTCTTTTGACCATTGGATCTATTGTTCCAGAGTTTGTACTCAAGGCTATAAAGTATAGAGTCTAGGCATCCAAAGTGAGTGAGTGATAAAAAGGGAAAGGGCAACTTCAGGGAAGAAATCTATGGCTAATTTCTGAGTTGTCTTTGTCTCGCTACCAAATATTCCTGAATGATGATATCCCATTCAATGTTTGCCCATGAACATTCGATCTATGCCCAGGTTATGACAGTCTTAAGTGTACTATCGAAAAGATTCAAAGCGATGCTGGTTTGGTTTGATAGGTCAGGTTCAATGTTGGGTTGTCTTACAATGAGCACTATCATGGAGTAACAAAGCCTTTAAAAGGGGTCGATGTTTTAAAGTGTTATTTCAATTTTTTTTTATATAAGGAAAATTTAACGAAACCAAAAAAATTTAGCAAAATCGAAGGTCATTTTCTGTAACTGAGTTAAAATCTGAAACCGAGTGTGAAACGAAAGAAAACATAGAGCTGTCAACATTGTGGGGCATCAATTCCAGAGGAATCCCATGCTATAATAGAATAAGAAAGAAAAAGAGACACCTTGATAAAGCATGAAATGAAGATATCTAAGTAATCCACAGGTCTTGTACCTGCTAATAGTCGATATAGAGGAAAAGCTGTAAATAACTAGATGACTAAAACCTGATCGCCATAGTAGAAGTTGTACTAAATTGCAGTTAAAACATTTATCAAAGATGTATATAAAAATGACATGAAGTATGAAAATAACAGAGGAAAGCACATAACTCAATCTTGACAGAATATGGAGTCTTCAATACGCTTTGTATTAATTTTGGCAAAGGAGAACTTTCTCTATTACAATCTCCAAAAGAAAAATCCCTCTTTCGTTCCTTTCCAAAATGTATATTTAAACAAACTTGTAAACATTTAGAATTCAAAACGTTCTATAAACTTGTCAGTTACAAATGAAGGATTGAAACGTTTCATTTCCTCGTCTTTTGTCTTCCTTCATAGGGGCAAAGCGCCTTCTTTTCTCTGCTCCTCTAGCTCCAGAAATAGAATGGATTGACATATGTCGCTATTTAACACCAGAAGCCTACCCTTTCACCTGCTCAATGCAATTGACGCACATTTCAACCAACTGGGCTATAAACCTAGAAGGCTCTGCTTGGTTGTTGTCCTCAAAGGTGTAACATCTCTTCACCAACTGTGGCAACCATTTTCCCACTTGCCAGTCTTCCATGACAATAGACTGCAATTGTAGACTTGGATGTACTAGCAATTTGTCCACTTGGACCATATCAACCTGGCTTATTTGGCATATTTCAGCTTGCTCCTTTTCTTCATATTCTTTGATATCTATCAAGTGTTTAGCCACATTGATTTTTCCCAGTGTCCCAGCGCTGCCTTCCTTATCAAGGTCTAGCAAATCTTTATTTATCAAGGCAAATGTTTCTTAACAAGAATTCCTCACCTCCTTAGCTCTTCCCCTCCTCTCTGATATATTCTGCTCCCAAACCTTTAGTAAGATATTCCCTCTGGTTTGCTCTGCAATGGATAATTTGGAGCTACTGACCATCTCTACGTTCGCCGTGGCTATCACGACATCCTAGAAAGCAACCTGAGCCGCCCCAGATTCTCTTTCTCGCAAAGATATATATTCTAGCACTTGATCCATCGTCTGAAAGTGATGCTGAATGGTTCCCACTTTTGCAAGCAAGTCTTGTTGAGCCAATGATACCTTCTGTCAGATTTCAGTAGCTTGGGCTTGAAAAACCTTTATGTCTAAAACCTGGTTTTCAGCAACATCCAATTTCGATTGTAACTGTATAATTTGATGCTCCTACTGGCTTACCTACGTTTGGATTATTTGTGCCGATTAGCGCACCTGCTCAAGGTCGGCTCGAAGTTTCTCGATCTCC
>SNQJ01S0073743.1:13833-45386 GCA_010110895.2 Picea sitchensis
CTCATATCCTTCCCCATTCACCACCTCCTCCTTCATTTAATGCCACCCACCTTATCCCTCCATTCAATACGCTATCCCTTATTATACATAAAGTTTTATAATAAATAAATTAAAGTTATTAAGCCTTTAATTCTTTACTCAAACCTTAAATGTGTTAATTAATCAACTAATAAATAAATAAATAAATAAATAATATTATTAATAAATAATCATTATTTAACTAATACACACTGGGAAAGTTAATTATTTAATTAACTGTACCTGATAAACCCTATGCAACTATTTAACTAGGGTTGTTACAATGTGCAAGGTTTTCCTATCCTTCCTCTACTCAAGTAATCAATTTATTTTTCCCATGTTTAATAGTTGTGAAGGTTGTTTTGAGTTCAGTCTATTATCTAGATAAACAATCATGTCTCTCATCCAAATGGTGTTGTAATATGAAATTTACTTATCCATAGAGCGTTGTAGTTTCTGTGTTACCTTTTGCAATTCCAATGACACTTTCCTATTAGTATCATCTTCCTTTATTTCCGCCATCTCTTCTTCTAGTTCCTTTGTACTTTTTTACTTGTCATTTATGTTTTATCCTTTCATCAAAAAATGCCTACTAGCTGGGACAATTCAATGCTTTGATACCACTATCAGATCCCCAAGTGGATCTATTGGAATACCTATGAAATTTTGTGTTTTTGGTTGTGATATTTTGTCAAACAGTTTGCAGGTTTTTCTTATTGAGTAGCACTAGGATTTTATTTTGTAGTTTTTTGCATAAAGTAAATTATTTACATAAATAGATGAATGATAAAAAAAAGATACAATAGAAATAATACAAGATAATAACCACAAAAATTAATATATTTGTTTTATTTAATATATAAGTTGACCTTAGTACAATAGAAGAAAAAATCTATAATAGAAACTGAAGAATGATAGATGTGGATGAGTAGAACCTCCAAAATACAGTAGAATAGATAGATATAGGTCTTCCTAATCCTCCAATAGATGTATGTAAATAATTGAAAGATCAATTTATTTACCTTCATCCAAAATTATGACTCTCCCTACTGAGTTACGCCCTCACTGGATGTAGCACACCCTAGAAATTTGCATGGGATGGATCAAGCCCCCAAACTCAAAATAATAGATTCAACCCTATATAGATGATGATGGCTATCTCTAGTGAATATTTTCTCCTACCGTAGAGAGTCACGATGACCGAAAATCACTAGATCTATAACATCAAGTGTGCCCTTCTACAGAAGTTTCAACCAGTTATGAAAATCAAGGGGCATGAGAACCCACAATAATACCAATAGGATTCACTCCAAGGATGAAAAATAATTATAAACCAATATATTCTCCATATCTAACACCTTGGAGACAAATAATTTTTTTTCCCTTAGGCGGTGCGCCCTTGCTCTGCAAAAATTCTCAAATGGTGCACCCTCCTTCACAATTGATGGCTGGAATGATTATGAAGTGAATAAAATGGCGAGGGTGGAATATTTCACCACCTTGGCCAAGATTGGACTAGGAAAGGAAGTATATTTCATCTTCGTGTTGATATCTATGGTTTGTCTAGTCAAAACCCTCAAAACAATCAAGCTTCCAAAGCTCAATATGCAATAGGAAAAATGATCCTACCTCAAGAGAAAGGCTCCCTCCTTTTCTTTTATACCCCAACATTCTAATTTTCACTTAGATCATTTAATTGACTTCTAAGGTTTGTTTCTTTACTTTTTCATCATATCCAATTATATTTTATTTCCTTTTTAGCGAATGTCACTTTAATAATTCAACCCTAACACCTTAGTGACATAACTTGGCCTCTTAGTCCCCTTTTTAGTGAGACTATATCCTGGGGAAACAACTAGGCTACTAAGTCCTCCCGATCTTATCAATTATAAGGGGATGTTACATTTTCAATTTATTCAATGTTAATGGAGACTCTAGTAGCACCCATTTCCTTGTCCACTTTTGATTAATTGAAGACATCATTTCCATTTCTAGATATGATTTGCCTAATTTGTATGACCTCTTCATTCCCTAAATGGATTTTAATCATGATAAAATATGAATGAGGGAGTGACTCATTTAATATCACTGAGTTCATATCCAAGTCACATACGTTAGATGGAGGGCTAGGAACCTTTGCTAATTCTCTAGTTTGTAATATTCTATATAATTTATTGGAACAACCTTTAGGTAATTCTTCTCAGCATATCTTCATCTTTTGTTCTTGCTGTTTTTCTCATTCTCTCTTAAGAGACTCTGACCTTTAAAAAAGTTTTATTAAAATAATATATCTTTACACAATCTCTACATCTAAATTTGTATTATCCAATCCAAATCTTGAGTCCATAATGATCGCTCTCTAATTCTACATTCTCTAAGTTGAACTAAGTGCTTCTCATTTTTGTAATATACAAGTCTTACCCCTCAAAAATTCTTATCCATATCTAGTGAAACAAAGCATGCATTATGGGAGGGACAATGATACTTTTTCTTTACATCAATGAATATGAAGAAAATTATGCATTTCTAAACTATTATAGTCAAATTTTAAATGGTTAATGCACTTATGGAATTGTAAATGTGAAGTCATGTTTAATTTTTAAGCCTTAAAACTCAAAAAAATGATTGTTTTTTTTTACATATTTGATATGTTGAATTTTTTTAAAGAAACATTAATTTACCATTTTAACCATTTAATGGTTAAATTTCCAAATGTATGTAAGGGTGGTAGTCAATTTTCATGCACCCTAAGGTGGAACTCAATTTCCATATGAAAGTTATTCATGTGTAGTATATGGACTCACTCTAACATATACTCTATGTACTATTGGCACTGCACCTATGTTTATGCATAATGCACACATGTATAAACAAACACTCACCTTTTTCAAAAATTGGTTCATAAATGTGTAGATCACACATTAATGATTTTTTTTACACAAATAATATAAAAGATAATATTTTATATGTTGCACCATGGAAGTCACCTGAAACCTTAAGTACCTATACTATGTCAATGTATTGGCCACTCACTTTACACAATATTTGTTTACATGTAATAATGCATTTTAATAATCTTTTGATACAGTGTGTTCATAAATATTGAGGCTTTGACTTTGGGGAAAAAAGTCACATGGATAACAATTATATGACATGGTAGGTTTTAGAGGGATTATTTGCATAAAAAGATTTGTTAACTTCAAAATAGGCTTTGAGATGTAGGTTTACAAGTTAAATATGTGATAACATCATTCATCATTCTAGTATTAACATAGTAAAAAAATTTAGTGCCATTCATTATGGGACTTCTTTAGTTTGTTTTTGTTATTGCAAGCCATATTACCATAATAGACTTGTTATTCTTATAAATAGAATCATCTTAATTGTGTGTGGATTGGGATTTTTTTGTGAATGATCACTACAAGTCATAGGTGGCTTATGAGGCATCACTCGCACCAAAGTTTTAATAATTGAAAATTGAATCTTGGTTATTTGTAAACTATTATGGGTATTACACTACAATAGTTCATCATAAAATATCTTACAAGTTTCTACAAACTCTTTGTTATGTATCATTTTACTTAAGAATAAGGTTTAATATTACTAGCTTAGGACACAAAATACTGAAATAAATTGATACTAAAATAATACTTTTTTTAAATCTAAAAAAATATCACACCATCCACACAATAAACATTAGATGTACATTGGGAAACCCAATATAGGAAAACTGAGCCAACAGATGATGACTATGCATTGATTTTTTGTTATTAGATATGGAATGCAAATACAAAGAAATGTGAACTCACTATGGCATTGCCATGGACATTGTGGACTATGTATCTCATAGAAGGATGTTTACTTCCTTTTTTATACTCTATTATCCCATTCTATTTCTCTACTAAACTATGTAATAGTAAATTAATACAACACGAATGCAATCCTTTATTTCTTAGCATCCTAGTATTTAATGTATCTTGATAGGCATCGGGTTAGGTTTAGGTTTTTTGCATACATAAACTCTAGGATATTAGGTTTAAGGTTTTTGGCCCTCTATTATCTTCTTAGAATTTCACATATGAGTGACTCTACATGTATGAATAATGGGAGTCGCCATGGCATATACTAGGTATGATTGTTGTCAACAACATAGGTCAGCTTCTAGGAGGCATAAATTCATCATACAAAATCCAATTGATGTGATGTTAATACTGTTGGAGATCTCTCTATGTTTCAAAATAATAATAGGATTGAAATTTGTATGGAAAACTTTAATCCAAAAATTGTCATTTGATTCCTTAAAAAAGATCCAGAAGTTTCAGGACACCAAATCACCAAAACAGGACTTGGCCATAAAATGATCCCTGTTACCCACCCTTCCTAGGGGTAACTAGAGGAGATCATGTATCATGGCCCATAATGAATATAGTGATCAAATTGATGATGGTGATCAACATGTCCATTCATGGTATCCCAATATACCCCCTCAATTTCCTCTTCTAGTTGAAATCAACTAAGCTCATCACATTCAACCACCCATTGTATGGAAGATGGTAAGGCAACATCACCATGATGTATGTTAGTCTTTTTTTCATACAAGGTATTGTGCTAAAAATACTAGGCATGTTAATGGGAATAATTAGTTCAATTTGGATAATGGACCATAATCTCAAGAAGTTATGTTTATTTCCTTGTTTTTCCTTGGTGGGAAACATTTGTTCCCTAGTCATGTGTTNCATACAAGGTATTGTGCTAAAAATACTAGGCATGTTAATGGGAATAATTAGTTCAATTTGGATAATGGACCATAATCTCAAGAAGTTATGTTTATTTCCTTGTTTTTCCTTGGTGGGAAACATTTGTTCCCTAGTCATGTGTTTCCATCCCCAAGGAAAAGGGGTACTAGTTAGGTGTTGGAGATATTACACAAACTTAGTATTTTCCTTTAATTTTATTTTAATTATTTTATTTGGATATGTTGAGGGTCCTTAGTCTGAGATAGTCTCCTCTCATTGAGGATATTCTCCCCTAGACAAGGGTGTCACATACCCTCCTGTCAATTCTCAGTTACCATTCAAATAGACTAGTTGAGTGAAGTGTTGCATGCCAACCTTGGATTTATCACCAAGTGTTGCATACTAACCTATGGATAATCAACAGTAATGCACAATTGCATTGGGATCATCACCATTAAGGATAATTACACTTGTGTGAGTGAACTCCTCCTTATTTCACTTTTCTTTGTCTAGTTAACTAATGACCGCATGGCCAGTTAACTAGGACTAGGTGAAAGTTGACTTCAGTGACTGCCAATGTGTGTCACATCTCTCTAGAAAATTCATAATGTGAATTATATTAGATAATATGGCAAGTTAAATTTGTTTCATATAGAATATATCACTTGTATTGTATCATTCTCTTACTTAGATAATATAAATTATTTCATTCTTTTCTCCCATTTTTGTCTTCTCTCTTCATCGACCATTGAAATATGTGTATGTTTCATTGTTAGATAGATATTATGTGCAGGTACCTCAAAAAATATACATGGTGTCATATCCCATAGGCTACTAGCAAGGATTACCACCAACACGCTTTTGCAGGTACCAAAGATGGAACAAAACAACATGAAAGATGGAATTTCTCGCATATGCAACTCTAATGTCATATAAATAATTTGAATGGAAGCCAAGAATTATACACATACTCGGGGATAAATGATTGTATCATATATCCATGGACATATAAAAAGAACCCACCTCATCAGTGGAAAAATACAAGTACTTCAACTACATGGATGAGGCTCACAATCTCCTATGCATGTCTATTTATCCCAACCTATGGTTTCACTTCGATGCATGCAAGACACAAAATTAGATATGGACCACATTGTATAGTTTAATTAGAAACAAGGATGAAATGAAGGGACATTTTCTTGAGGTAGAACTAAACTCCTTAGATCCAAATAACTTTGACAATGTCCAATATTACTTCACCAAATTTAAATCTCTCCTTCATGAATTGACAAACCATGGTATCAATAAATCCAAACAAGAAAAAGAAATGGTTCTTGCTATCATGAAAGAAATTGGATTGGAATTTAGTGTATTTGTCTCCACATTTCATTCTACTAGATTCACCGTAGGAGTAACCTCGACCATGCCTTCACTGTCACAATTCATTGAGGCTTTCACATATGAGAAGGATAAGCTCACTCAAATTGGAATAATACAGGGCCCCAAGGCACACACACTTTATATGCATGATGAAATCATCCTTAAAAATCCTAAACCAAAATAGAAAGGAAAAACAAAGATTCATACAAAGCCAAAGAAGGAGGGGTACTCCAAACCCTTCAATGATTTCTCAAGTTACAAAGGTGGAAAAAATAAATAAAAGGAAGAAATGTGGTTACTAAAATAGTGGGAACCATAAATAATCTGCATTCATGAAGAAGTATATAGATCTTGTGGCACAAATGCTTCAAAAGAAAAACCTCATGTACTTCATTCCTAAGGCTACCAAGAAAATGTCACAAGATCAAGCCCCCAAGAAAGGTAATTATCATGCATTAGTATCTATGCATTCTTATCCTAACAAATGGATTGTAGATTTAGGCACTTCCCATCACATGGAAAACACAAAGGCTATTATATATTTTATAATTGCATGCATGGGGCCTCATATCCATATGGGGGATGACTCTCCAATCAAGGTCACTAGAAAAGGGAGAGTGGAACTATATGATGTAATATTTGAGAACTCCCTACACGTTCCTCAACTTTCCATGAATATTCTCTTGATATATCATATTGTACACTTAGGATCAGGAAAAAAGGTGGATATCACACTAGACTCAATTTCCATTTTCAACATGCAAAATAACACCAAATATTTTGTGTGGGAGGTAAATCATAAATATGAGTTATACTATTTTTCTAAGTTTATTGAACATGATTCCATTGTACTACTTACACATTCTAATGGCAGTAGTATATTATGGCACTAGAGGTTTGGTCACCTAAAATTTAGCTACATGCAACAACTTAGCAAGAATGGGATGGTCACTAGGTTACCTGATATCCACTTTTTTGAAGGGGTTTGTGAAGGATGTGTCCTTGGAAATAATCCTCAAGATAATTTCAAGAAAGGGAAGGCTCATAAGGCTTCCTATCCATTGGATTAGATTCACATTGATCTCATGGGTCCATTCTCACATCCATCCATCAACAAGGAAAGGTACATGCTTACATTTTTGAATGATTACTCACATTATACTTGGGTTATTTTTATCAGGAAGAATTTCGAGGTCTTTGAGAGTATCAAAGAGTTCAATGAAATTATTGAGACTTAATCAGGGAGAAATATCAAAGAACTCCATACAAATAATGGGGGGGAGGGGGCGTATGTATGAAAATAGGTTCAAATGTTTTTCTTGAGGCTGGGATACAATTGCAACACACAATTTCATATACTCTACAACATAATGGGGTTGTTTAATGGAAAAAAAATTCTCTTGAAGAGATGGCTAGTTTTATGTTACATGCAAAGGAACTTCCTCCCAAGCATTGGGCTGAGGCACTTAACTATGCCAATCACATTCAACACACATCTACTCACATATTTGTTAAGGATAGGACTCATTTCAAGGATTGGAGAAACAAAAAATAGGAAGTCACCCACTTTTGTATTCTTGGATCATGTGCATGGGCCCGCATTCCCTCTGAGAAGAGGAAAGAATTAGATCCATAGATCTTCCCATGCGTATTTGTCGGTTATCCTGATGGTGTAAAGGGATACAAATTACTTGATCCCTCTACAGAACATCCCATCATTGAGTGAATTTTCCATTTCAATGAAAGTCGCTTGCATGCTCCACATGCATAGGATTTTGTACTTCCACCAGTTGTGGATGATGAGTCCACACATTGGGATCACACCATATATCTAAGTTCTAATATAGAGTTGGAGGATTTAGAGGATACAAATGCATAATCATATTATTAATATGTAGAGTCAGTACATGCATATGAGGATCCAAAGTAGATTCCCAAGTGGGCATAGTCCACACTTCAGGATGTAAGAGACCTTGTTAGATACCCATTCGAGCCAAGGAGGACTAGATATCAATTTGACAATCCTCCTCATGTACTCATTGCAGCTAAACACACGATTCCCTTGCATTGTTATATGGTTAAGTATTCAGACCTGCAAACCTATAGAGAGGATGCAGGGAACTCCTTTTGGGAAGTATCCATGCAGGAGGAGTACAAATCTCTCCTTGAGAACTAGAATTTGGATCTAGTTTCGCTTCCTTCATACATGAATCTTGTTAGATGTAGATGATTCTACAAAAACAAAAAGGCAGTGGATGGACAGGTGAGAAGACACAAGGAGATTTTGATTGCAAATGGATTTCAATAGATACATGGGATCGATTATGATGAGAAATTTTCTCCAGTAGCAAAGTTGGATTCTATCAGGTTAGACCTTGTTATTGGAGCAACAAAGGGATGAAAAGTACATCAAATGGACATGAAAAATTATTTTCTTCATGAGGATATCTCAAAGGATATTTATATGGAGAAACCTCCCCGATTTATACATAATTCATATTCAGTGTGTCGACTCAAAAAGTCCCTCTATGGCCTCAATAAGGCTCCTAGACCATGGTACGCAAATATGGACTCCTACTTTCTATTGGGATCTAAAGATGTCCTAAAAAAAACCTTAGTCTAACATTAAATGTATCAACCGAGGATTCGTCTTTTCTCTCAATATTGTCAGCAAAGTCTATGAAGATAGTTGTAGAGGTTTAAATCATGTAGATAGTTCGGTTACAACAAATCTAAGTCTATCTAAATTACTGCAATATTCAAGTTCTTCACGCATTAACTACAAAATATGAAACTAATAACTCAATCAACAAAAAATTATTCTGAGCAATAACACACCATGAATCAAAACATCAATCAATTACTGAATTCATTCATCTATCCAAGAAACAACAATTTAATCTAAAAAAAAAACTTAATGAATCAATCTCTTAATGATTAATGAATCTATTGGAAAGGAACATAGATCTACTAAATATTTAAGAAGGAAT
Source organism: Picea sitchensis (assembly GCA_010110895.2). Lineage (NCBI taxonomy): Eukaryota > Viridiplantae > Streptophyta > Pinopsida > Pinales > Pinaceae > Picea > Picea sitchensis. Next base: position 22,958 of record SNQJ01S0073743.1, read on the forward strand.
AGAAAATGTGAATTAAACGAAAGGAACAACAAATGCGAATTAAATGGAAGGAATAGAAAATGTGAATTAAATGAAAGGAGCAACAAATGTGAATTGAAATGAAAGGAATTCATAGGCAATAAATTGACAGCAAATGGGAATGGAACAAAAATCGATAATCTCCAAGTAGAGCATCTATTCTCTGCGAATGGAACAACACAACCAATTCATAAAAGAATCAACACATTAACAAATCTATTCTAACTGTTGAACGAAATAACAAAATATAGATTGGTAACAAAATTGATAAGATTACAGATAAGATAGTATCTCTTGTCGACTGGGCCCACGGTCTTCAGAAGATACTTTTAAGAAAACTCAGTATGCGGAAATGATCAAAACGCTTGAAGCTTCCATTAATTCCATAATTGATAAGCCATTTACAATGGGATTGTTGTACAAAGTGTCACTAATTAGGAGATCCAAATTCTAGTATCCCTGTCTATTTTTCACTCTTCTTTATATATAATAATGAGATAAGTAAATTAAGTTATCCTGAGGATCGAGATATCCTCAAGATTTATTTTACTATTTATGAATACCGCAAGATAAAAAGTCAATCTTCCTTTTAACTGTTTTGTGCCTGATTTTTTTGGTCTTCAATGATCTGTGCATATTCATGATCTTCTTAATTATCTCCAGTTAACAACAATTGTCCATTTCTGCATAAAATCAAAACAATTCAAACCAAAGTTCAGAAAATATCTAATATCATTTAATATTATTTCCTAAGAGATTTTTAACCATTTTCTTCCCTAATTACTTCAAACTAATAGAAAATTCAACAAATAATATATCACAAACCAAAGTAAAAAGGAGAATATTTATACCTTTTTCTCAACCCAACATACCCCCCAACTTACCTTTTTTCATGTCCTCATGCAACATGAGAGTTTATATGCAAAGCAGTGATACTAAAGGGTGGAGAGGTCTCTTCTCTAGGCCTCCAGAACCCATGCTTACCTTTAAGCTCTTCAAAAGAAACATCTTCCCTTTTCTTACGTATTTCATAAACACTCTGATAACCCTCTGGAGGATACCAAATAATGGAGGGAGTGTACCTACAGCCAATCCAGGAAGGTCCTTCTTCCATGATCATTTTGGCATACCTTTCTAATTTGAGAGAAGCTTCTTGAAAATTCCTAAAACCAAATGGTTTCATGTTCTTGAATTTATTTGAAGAGACACTCCATATTAATTTGGAAGTAGGAAGGGATTATTCTTTAGTTTCTCCAAAATACTGTAGCCCTAAATGTACAACATGTCTATGGATGGGAGATAAAGATTCCAAAAACTTCTCCCTCTTTATAAATTCTCTATGTTGCATAATGGTATCAAAGGGTTTAGAAGGTTCCCCTCTGACCCATAGGTCTATCCCATTCTCTATTTTCATGAATACCTTATGTGCCTTGGCCCACCTAAGTTGATTTTTGGAAAAAGATAAAAAGGCCTGAAACTATATATCCCCATTGAATGGGTTGGGGTTCTCATATTTGTTTTTTTCTAGAATGAAATTATGAAGATATAATTGTTGGTGTATAAATATGTTCAATATATATCTTACACTCATTTAAATGTTAATCCGGGATTCATAATCAAAATAGTTGTTACACTATATGTGTCGAGAACAGGTAACCTACCTAAGTCTGCTGCATATAGGAAATAATTAATAACATAAGAACTTTGTTTCTAAGATTTCTAAATACTTCAAATATATTTGAACTTAGAAGAGAAAACTGATAATGAAACTCAAACAAATAGCCAATCAAAGAGATGTTATCCTAAAGAAACAAGTCTGTTCATTTCAATCTCATGAATTAAGGGGATGAACTTAAGAAGATTGTCTCCTATAGCAATCAAAATAGTAAACAACAATAAACTCCAATCACTCTTGAAATCAAAATCAACTACAACTTCATGTAATTCAAACAAACTAGTACAAGGAATATTCAGTATAACTGAGAGACTTCATTAGAGAGCATGAAGATGAGGTATAAAGTCTCCTGGTTCCTTGATGTACTAAATCTACTGTAATCATAAACTCAAGATATCAGTCCCATGCTTCAAATAAATAAATGGCCATCTCCAACATTTGAGAATAAAATATCTATTTGATCTAGCACCTGATTATTCACGCCAATCCAAAAACGATTAACTCAATGTTGAACTAATAAATTAAAGATCATTAACACACACACACTGCGGTAAAATGTTCACACAAACAAACATAATGTATACAGGGAGATTTACCTTAGTTAGGGTGGTGCGCCCTTGCCGAACCAACAATGAACCTCTTAAGAAAGTAACAGACTATATCTTTTCACCCACGTTCAGTAATTGACATAAAAGATCTTTTGCATTAATTCAACTAATAAATTGGATCAGTAGTCTTTTACTTCATACATAAAAATGATATGTATGATCTGGTTCTGATAGCATACTTCGTTAAACTCCTTACTATCTGCCTCTATCACCTATACAACATTCCTTATATAAGGTAAGATAATAATATAAATATCTATAGATAAGCATTAAACAGTTTGAGAGATTTTACAATTGATATTTACATCGAATTTCTAGGAATCAACTCCATCCTCATGACACGAAGTGCATGAGCGATGGAGTTTCTCGTAACCTGGAAAACTAATTTGGGAGATTTTGTTCAATTTCCTTCTCGAAATATTGACCATCATACTAATCCAACTGGCACATTCTAGAAATAGAGGTTTTGGTACCAGAATACACATAGTCGCGAATCTGAGTACCAGAATGGGCGCGGAGAAGATAGTACTGGAATAACACATGACTTGGTACCGGAAAAGATTTGGAGTAGATGGTATTGGATCAAAAATACCTTGAGCACTATAATGGATTTGGTACCATATTGCACGATGATTGGTAGTACTGGAATGGCACAAGTACCAGACAGGTTTCTCATAAATCAAACAGATTAGGAATATACAAAATAAAACACTTTAATCGAATTATTTCAAGAAAGTTAAACAAACATGCTTAAAATCATCAATTACCTCCTGTGAACATGAACAAGGCTATTAGGTTTGTGTTTGGGAGGAAATAGTCAAATATAGGCTTATAACATAGGAAAAAAGGCTTGGATACAAGGTAATATAGGGTATTGTACATGTCAAAACAGGGACTCAACATTTCCCCCATGCTGAAGGTGTTGTATGTCCTCATGCAATGTTATAAAAAAATGATACCCAAAAACAATTTTCTGAAAAAATAGATCTTCCTCTGTCATTTCTCAGGTTGATGGATATTGAAACCATAAACCTCACTTCTCAATTCCTTATTAATTACCCTAGTATACTGGATCAATTGCAAGACCTTGTTGAGTTTGGCAGAGACTTCTGCATGTTGTTCTTTTAATTGCACATTTTTTGCCTTGATATGTCTGTCCAATACTTTGTATTCTTCAACTTCTTTCTTTAGCCTCTCAACCTTTGCTATCAATATTTGTTTTTTTAGAGAATTGTCTAGACTAGATGTGATTTCCTCCTTAGTTATCTCTTCTCGGTCTTATTTTTCTTTCCTCAAACCCCTCAAAGTCTCTGTTACCAATCCTTCTGTCTCACTTACTATTACCAACCCTTCTACTTCACTTACTGTTACCAACCCTTTTGCTTCTCTCAATGTAGCTCCACAGCCACTTCCTTTCTCTAGAGAACTCAGAATATCCATGGGTTCGTTTTGAAGAGAGAGTATATTTGGAACTATCATCTTCTTGGCCATGCTTTTGGTCATCCTCCTTATGGGGGGAAGGGCCTCTTTAGACTTGCTGACAGGGGTAGTAATTTCCTCAAACAACTTCCTTTTCTTAATATTAACACTGGTTGTAGGCCTGGAATCCTGTTTCTCTTGTGTCGAATTGATTTTTATCTTAAGGCCTTGAGTTGTGAATTCTGGAGTTTTTTTTTGCTGGCCAACCTGTATTTCTACCCTGGAAGATTGAGGCGTAGGTTCTAGAATTTGTGCCTTCTCCCTTTCGAGCTTTTTATTTCTGCTTGTCACCTTAACAGTGTATTTCAATTCACCAACTAATTTCTAGGAAGACAGAGTAACTTGAGGAGTATTTTTCAATTCTTTAGGGGATTTCAGAGGGGGTTTAACAGTTGCCTCATGTAAAATATCCTGTTGATCTATCTCTTCCTTCTTTCGTTTCTTACTCTGTGATAGTTTGTATTTAGGATACAGGACTGAGCTAGATGCTTTACACTATGCAGACTTTATCTTGTTTTGTAAGTTGAGTTCAGGGGTCTTCTTTACTTGGCTGGCTGGTTCTAATGACACCTCCATGATTGCTTCAAGAATGTTGTCTCCTAGCTCAGAGTCTTCCTTTTTATCCTTTTTAATCGAGGTAGGACTTATTTTCTGGGATTAGGTGGCTTTCCTCTTCCTTGACATAGTAGGTTCCCTTACGAGAGACTTTTCTATCACTGATTTCTCAATGGGCTAAGATGAGTTGGGTGTAACAGTGTCTTATTTTCCTCATGATGCCTTCCTTCTGCCTTTATTTGCCCACTTGCTTGAACCCTCACTGTGTATCCCTGTCTCTTGTGTTTCAACAGTTTTGGATACTCTTTCTTGAGAAAAATTCTGTCAGAGTAATTGATTCCAACTACCACCTTGTGTCCTCAAAGCATGAACAACCAGAAGTTTTATTAAACCATGGTGATGAAGGATAGTCTTAGGTGTTGACCCAAAAATCTGCTCTAGGATCAACATGGTGTTTTACACAGTTACTTCTCCATAAACTCCCCTTGGTGCTATGGTTCCAGTCAAAGATAGTGGCGGGGGTCATAGTTACTATGGCCTTTGCCCTTGAAAGAGTATCAGTTGGTTGCCTTCAGGGAGTTGTTGGCTTTCCCATGACATTTATTCCTCATGTCAAGTCTATTTGATTAAGGGAATATAACACTTCCATGTGGTAGGAATAAATAAAATCTTTTCAACGAGCTATCATGAGCTTGATTCCGAGTCAGTATGACCCCATGTGAGGGACACAAAGTCAATGTCACCCGAACGACCCAAAAAAAAAATAGTTGTGACTTCTTGGTCTGATTTTGTTCATATTATGGTCTCAAAAGGGAAATCCGACCTAGACATGGTGTAGGGCAGTGTGATACCTTTCCAACGATATATCCCGTGCTTGTTTTTGACCCCCGATTGGTAAGAACGAGCTTTCACAAGCTCATGACCACTTACAGACACCAAATTGGTTGCAGTGATTCATGATTTAAAATTGGTAGGTAAAGAGTTATAAATAAGATATTCAGTGATTCCACGTTGTAATAGAATTAGACACCTTTCCAACAACGTCTCATTTTCCTCATTTTGACCTCGGATGGCCCGGTTAGAGCTGTCACAAGTTGCTCAATAATTTTAGGCAAAAAGGGAGCCACCAGCTTGCATGGCAGGGTTTCATAATAGCTACGACAGTCATAAATGACCCCAACACAAAAATACATTGTCACCTCATCGAATTACTTGTCGATACCTTTCCGACGGTACCTCATTTGCCTCTATTGGATATCGTATGGCAATTTGGCACCTTTCACTAGGTTGGGTGTCATGTGGGCCCACCGGCAAGTCAGGGGTTTTAAGTGGCCACTGTTCTGGGATGAATTTGAGGGCCGAGGTGGAATTATCTCAAGTTGTTGATGACATATTCTTGATGGTCTCATCAAGACCTTTCCAATGATGTGACTTGCATCCGATTGCAACTCCGTCTCACCGGACAACATTTTTGGGCTAAGTCAGTAGTAGCAAGGTCAAAGTCAAAGTCAAAGTCAAACTTTGACTTGCACATTTTTCCAAAAAATATTAAAAAATTAATTAAATATTTTCAGAAAATTGGAAATTTTGGGAGGCATGTAGCCTCATTCAAATTTGGGGAAATTGTTTTTTTTTGAAAAATTGAAAAAAATCAAAACTCACCCTTCTCCCCTCTCCCAAGACATTTGATAGTTTGGCCAAAGTGGGAGAGCTCTGCAACAACAATTCATGGTAGTAGAGGGGGGTTATTATGACAGAAGTTACAACTCTATAGTGGGAAGCCTATTTCCAGGCAACAATCTCCAAGCAATTAACCAGGTAACCCACCGATCTTATTTCCAAAAACAAACCAAGGAGATTTTGTTGGATGTGTTGAGATCTTGCATGGAGAAATTGCATTTTTTTCCTCAAATTGGTGTTTGTTTGCTTGTTTCAACTATGGTATTGGCTGTTGGTTTAGAGTTGATTGCTTGTTGTTGAGTTCATGGAAGTTGTATGTATGTAAAAGATGCAAAGGAGAGGGGATTCGAACCCCTCTTGGGCACCTTGCCCAAGCCTCCATGGCTCCTTTAGATTTTTAATTATGGAACTATTTACTGGAGATTGTTGGCCTTTGCATGTCACTAGGAAGCCCTGGGCTTTGAACCCCAGTCCTCCCCCTTCTCCTTTTCCTAGAAAGCTCAAAAATTGCCCAGAAATGCAAATGGAAGGGGGTTTGAACCCAAAACCTATCGTCCATTCTGCTGGTAAAAAACCCACTTTGCCTATAGTTTTAAATTCTTAATATTTTGGAGTGGCTGGCCACCTATCTACCACCTAGGCGCCACCACCACCACCTCTTCGCGCGCTCGTCCATTGCTGCACCTCTCACAACCCTCTGCATGCGCGCTTCTCCTTCCATGAGTTTCTCCTCTGCACGCAGCCTCACCATTTTTACTCCTGCGCGTGGCCCCCTCTCCCACAGCCTCTACTTCCACCTTTGCTGCCTCCCGCTCATGCACGTGCACCCTCATCTCCCTCTCTTCCCCAAACCCCCATGCCCACAACTCTCCACCTCCACACCCACTCTCCCTTACCCCTCTTCCCGCTTTCCTCCATTCTCCCATGACTGCTCAGCCACCAACCACGCCCACTCCCTCCTCCACTCCTCCACATCCCCACCTTTGCTCGCGCGCATCCAAACCCCTTACCACTACGACCTTCCTCCCATTCCCCACTTCTACGTGCGGCTCCCTTCTCCCCTCGGCCCTCTCCTCCTCCACTCACTCATTTCCCCGGCCACCAAGCACCTCCTCCTTACCCGTGGGCTTGGTAAGGCCATTCCCTGGTCACCCATGCGACCAAGGGCGAAGGCTCGGGAGGGAGTTTTTGTTTTTTTTTGTTTAAATTTTAAATTTAATTTATTTTTTTATTTTTTTTTAATTTTACATTACATTATTTTAAAAATTTTAATTTAGTTATGAATATATTTTTTAATTTTTTATAATGTTTAATTAAAATATAAATTAAATTTTAAATTAAATTTAAAATGGTTTTGAACTATATGTTAAAAATTTTAAATTTCCCCCCTAAGGGTCATTGGACTTTTTAATTCTATAACTTCGCCATACAGAGGTAGATTTTCACCTGTAAATAGTCAAAACGATCGGGGAGGAGTCTAGAATGCATTGATGACTTTCTCCTGAGAAAATTTATCCCAAATTTGTAATGACATGTCCCAAAGCGACAGGGACTCATTTTGGCCCTACAAGCATGCACCGGAAAGAGGCCTAATTGGGGGCCTCCGAGGTCAAATTGGGCCTGGTGATGGAAACCCATTTCAGCTACAGGTATACAGGCCTTTAGCAGCATGAAAATTCTGGTGTCCAACCCATAATTTTACCCCAACTTCAAATTCTTTCCCTGATCAGTCTATTGGTCGGTTCCATCCGCATACCTTCTCGGGGCCATATCTCACTCATCCAAAGTCGGATTTGCACCAAACAAAAGGAAGAGGAAAGGTAGTAGATAGATATACAGCACGTGAATAGTAAAACACAACTTTGTGTTTGTTTGGTATAGAGGAAGAGCCTCTCAAAGTTCAGGTCCAAGGGGTCCTCTTATCAAAATAAGCCCAAATCAAAGCCATGTTTTAGCCAGCTCACAGGGAGACTTATAGGCAGAAAAGGGGGGGCATAATCAGGTCTGAAAAGTGCCTGAACAATGAGCATTTCCTTACTTACAATGACTAAATCCCAAAGCCCCCTTTCCCTCCAAATCAACTCAACAATTTTCCACACCTTGGGGCTTCATTCCGATGAATCCGGCAGCCATGGATGGTCGGGTATTGTCCTAAAACACCTCACCTACAACTGCAAGACATGGAAGCAGTCAAAGAGCCTTTGGGATGGAACAAATCCCAAGGCAAATGGTGATGTGGTATATTAAGCTTTGTCATTTAATGAAAAATGACTTTTTGTAATATGAACTCACGCATGATTTACTTTTGGCATGTAATTACTATGTAATTGAAGGGTCAAGTCAAATCTAATTTGATCCCCCTTTTGGATAAGGTTCACTTTTTGGATAAGGTTACTTTTTGTAAAAAGACAAAAGTACTTTAAGCTTGGTCCACCTATCACTTTCCAAAAGTTACAAGTGTCTTGTGACCTAACCCTAAGCCTTCACCTCTCCTTTATAAATAATAGGGTTGGCATTGTATTATGGAGGATGAATATAGTAACAAAGCTCTATTGAAATTTATAAGACTCTTTTGTGCGTGTGATTCTTGTTGAATTTTAGTTGTTGGATGTGTCACTTGTTGGTCAAGGGTTGAGGGGTACAGGTAAATGCTTATTATGTTAGCTATCTCCGGGAGGGATTGGTTAGCTAGGTATTTTTTGTTGGTTCCTTGGGTTTAAATTGCTTACTTTCATATTCTAACAACTTGGTTTAACTTGTTTAATGTGTTTTAGTGCAGATTTTCTGAAGTATTCAATTTTTTTTAGCCTTAGCTAGTGGCTGGGAGTCCTAGGGCCCCTTAGGAGAACCCTTAAATAGACCTCATAGCTGGCTATCCATACTTTTTTTCTTTATCTTTTCATTCATGTATATTTCTGTTTTGTTTTCTTACCATTAACTTTGTTGTCCCAAACAGGAAAATCAATCATTTTGGTCAATTTCCCCCCACAGGACAACCATCTTAGTTGGATGTTATATATTTCTTATGTGTAATTTTCTGTTATGTTTATTTCAGTTTTTCCATACATAAATACTAAAATTTCATTGTTTTCTTGCAAGGATACAACCGATCACCCACTCTACTTCTCTTAAGAGGTTGGGGACCACCTAGAGACCTATTTGAGGCAAAGGGGCCAGAAAGGAAGCGAATAAAAACACACATTTCAATCAGTAAATCCTATCCAATCACTCTCATATACACTTTAATTATCACTTGCACTCACTCCAAAAATTTCTGATACACATTCCAATGTTTATATGTTTGATTTGTGTAGGTAGTTTGAATGGTTCACTTGTGAATTCATGTAAAAGATCTTATTAATATTTGTGTAGATAACCATCACACCTTTTGTATTTCAGACACTAAATTTCCAATCCCCATACAAGGAATTAGTTGGGGCTTTCATGCATATGGCGGCTTTTCCATTTGCAAAGAGCCTCAACCCATTCCTTTGGGTTGAATGGTGTAATTGTCATGTTGTAATTATATAATCTTGCTATATTTTCATTGTATCACTTTTCACTCGCTAATATACAGGTGGCTTCCCCAAAAATGGCCCATGCAAAATCAACAAGCTAAATTCATGCAAAACACCGCACAAAAAACTTGAAAACAATTTAGGGGTCCACCCCATACACATAAAAGAAAAAACTTATATTATTTAGATATTTACATATACATATTATCTAGCCGTGACATATAAGTCACCTATCTATTTACTTGTTTTATGTATATAAGTTTTAAATAGATTTCAAATTCAGTAACTAGGAGGCATGATTGTGAAAGCAAGACGTGACCTAGCCACCTGGATGGTATGGTATTTCATTGCCCAATTTCAATTTCGTAGAATATTAAGAGTCAAAGCTATGGAGTCTTCATCAGGAGCCCCTAGGAATTTTTCTAGTTAGTACAAGTCAAGTGGTCTTTCCTTAATACCACACAGTCAAGGAGTTTAATAACTTATCTTGGTTGGAATACTATAGCAGGTAGCTCGAGAGAAAAACCCTCTTTAGGTCCTTAGCCTCCTTCCTTTTAATTATCCTTCTTCCATCAAGCGACTTCAGAGCCTAAAAGTGCTAGTGGCTTGAGAAGTGGCTAATCCCTTCTCACGAACTACATGAACACTCTTGAGCTAACCCATAGTGAAGTCGCTTCGGTCTCTTCATATATTGGTTGGCACAATTTTGGGATGTGTTTTCCTAATCAAGATAACCTTCTTAAGCAGTGTGGTGGCCAAGGCATGTGATAAAAACTAAGAATTGACCAATAAAATACTTTTTAAAGTCAACCTTTTAAGTCATTCCACCTTTTCACTCATGAACCAAATTTGAAGTTGTGAATAATTTCCCTTATATCTTAGCTATAATAGCTTGTTACAAGGCTATTCATCAACTTTTACAGCCCACTTTTGATTTAACAACATTCTGGGATCACTTCTCGGGTCACCTTGGGGGGTATCAATCCATTATGGGCTTGTTTCCCTACCTTGAAATCTTCTAACAGCTTGTTGTTCACAATTTAAAGCCATTTAAAATTACTTGGTTGTATCTTTTAAGACCCCTTTTCATCCTTGTTTCACACCCTTTTACTCGAGGCATTCATTGGTTAATTACCCAGGATATCGGTTTATCCCGGTGACCCATTCTGGGATAGTTTCTAACACTTTAAGGAAGTGAACAGATTGTTGTCCACTTTATTTAGTTTTCTTTCCTAAAAATCAGCGAGAGCTCATTTTCATCCCATTTTTCCGTAATTTTCACCCCTAGGCCATTTTGGCCATCTCTGTGGCTTAAGGAAGAGGTAACCCATGTTGGGTGGTCCCGAGAGATACTTTTCATAAGTCTTTCACCTTTCATTTTCCCCTTCTTTACCACCTCGAGCAAAGGACCACATGGGGAATCTTGGGTAGTCTACGCCTGGATTAGGAGCTATCAAAGAGGATGGCAGCTTCCACACGGATAGGTGGGATCTATCCCTATAGATGCGATTTTCTTATAACATCAGGGTTTCTTGAAGCCCGACCTCCCTCTCACCATATTCTTTAAAATAATCCATAGGAAGTGAGGGAAATAAATTTATGGTCCTCCCTCAAAATGTGATAAAATATTTAAAATGATAGATGGGGAGTTATTGCATACCTTCCTTCAAAGGTGATGAATTTTTGTAGACTTAGGAGCATCGTTCAATATTCCTCTTTGACATAGATTTGAGGGACACCCTTGGTCGATTGGGGTCTTGGTGTTCTAACTGAGGATTTTTAGCCGGTGTTTCCTATCAGCGATCACCCTCTTGAATTATTTTTCTCCAACCATGGGGAGACATGTAGCTTCTAATATAGTGGCTTATGTAATTGTTAAATTCATGTCCCCAAACTGCACACTCTCTCCATCCTTATGCGTGAGAGGCAAGATAAATCCTAAGTGATGACCTTTAAATTTCTCCAAGGATAGAACCCACCCTGCCTATTCGTATTTTTTCTTGAAAGCCTGATATTCTATGGTTTCCTTGTACAATTGAAATATGGGCTCATGCCATCGACCCCCATGCTAGCTTAAAAATTCTCTGAGTGGATGAGGCATAGATAAGAGGACTAGGGGTTGAGAATTACCCGGATAAATGTATCTTATGATAGAGAATTACACGAGGAAAATATGCAAGGAATCCAAAGGCACAGGATTTTTGTAGATGGTGTGACAACAACGGTAAAAAACGCTCATCTGGATGGAAGATCCATATAGAGGAGCGTATATAAATGGAAGTGTAGATTACAATGATCACATCGATAATCATGATGATATGGTGAGGAAAGTCAGATCTCTAACGACTTACAGACTTGTGGAAAATTGATGTGAGACTATATTCACGGAAGGGTGTGGTCGTTATGTTCGAGACTCACGAGTGTAAAATCGACTGGGATGATTATTTGATATGATTAGAGATGTGGTTCATGTCACTTTGCATAGTACATGAGAGAATCATAATTTTATGAGAGGTTTATTTATTGGATAGATAGAAGGAGTATGAGTTAATTCTGGTAAGGGACATAATGACCTTGCACTCTTAATATTTGGGGAATAAGGACATATTCTTCTTAAAAAAATGTGGTCGAGGCTTTTATAAAAGTTCGTGAGAGGGAATATGTCATGATCAGAGAGAAACCAGATGTTTTAAATGCATATTTAGTTTAATTCCTTTAAATAACATGAAAAATGGTGTTGAATCTGTATGTCCTAGTGCTAATAATTGAGCAACAACTTGGAAACATGATTAGAGATACCATCCCGCGTTCTTACAGTCACCGGATCATCGATTGTCTTGATTTGAAAATAGTGGGATCATCTAGAGTACCAGATTACAGAGTGTTTAACTACAATTACCGGATCCACTTTTGTGTGTAAAGTTTGTAACTGAATGCAGAATATACGAGTCCCTTCTTTATCTAGAATGGGACTTAGTACTAGATAAGTATAGCGATATGATTTAGCATAGTGATGACCATTGGTACTGGACATGCACATAGATGAACATTGTTTTTTGGTGCTTGAGAAATTTTTGACATAGATTCTGTGGCAGTGACTTGTAGGAATAAATTCTTGCGATTACTGTGATCAAATTAGATTGAGAAAAGAACCATGTAGTTACCAAAGTTTGTAGAGGAATAATCCAAAGAGATATTCAACATGTGAGTATTATGGAATGACCCGGTTTTTTGAGATTACAAGGAAACCCTTTTTCTTTTGGGACCAAATTTGATCATAGCTCTGGCAGCATTTTCCTCTTTTATTATAAAATAACAATAATAATCTAACTACTACTTTTACGTAGTTTTTTATGGGAGCCCAGTTAGTTAATGCTAGCGATATTTTTAATTTTTATAGAGTGTAAAACTTAAAGGAAATTCTCTATACTATCCCATGAATTTTTATCGAGCCCGAGCCAGTTCATTCTTGCTGCGCTTGATGTTTTATAATTTTAAAGAGTCAAAACTTGGGAAACTCTACATGTTGTCCCATGGATTTTTTATCGAGCTCGGGGTAGTTCCTTCTCACGGTGTTTCAATTTTAAAGAGTCGAAAAACTTAAAGACTCTTTATACTTGTCTAGGTAGTTTTTCACCGAGCCGGGGCTAGTTCACACTCCATAGATGTTTTCAATTTTTGGGAGTCTAAAAAACTTAAAGAGAACTCCATCATTAAATTCCCTCCTTATTTTTTTGTCTACATGGGAACACAACCAACTTTTGTTTGTTTTGTTAGTTATATCAGAAAATAAAAGAAAAGTTCTATCTAATGAAACACCTATGTATACGAAGATGAATTTACAAAGAATTTGAACTTACTGTGGTAGGTCAGGAGGAGGAGAAATCCTCTTGCTTACCAGTTGCATTTCGAAATTCTGAAGAACATTTTTGACAAAATCCTCTTGTGAGGCTTATGATAAAACTTCAGTCGATGCCCATTTACGAAAAAGGAAGTCTAATTCTCATCAATGGTCTTTATTTTTATTGAACCATTGTCATAAACTATATCAACCTCATAAGTTCCCAACCATCTAGTAGACAACTTACCTCTAAAATTTTTGAATCTACTATCATATAGAAGGGCCCAATCTCTTGACTGAAAGGACTTCTTTTTTGATGTACTTAATAAATTCAATTTTGGTCCTTTGTTCTTGTATCGGGGTAGTTCTTTATAGAGAATCCTATCTTATCTCATCAACCTCATTTAATTGTAATAGCCTTTATTTTTAAGCTTCATTTAGGTCCATTCCTAATTGCATGGTAGTTCTGAAGGTCTTTACCTGAACTCTATGGGCAGTAGTACCTCCTTCCCATACACCAACTCATAAGGTGTGTGGTTTTTTGTATTCCTCCAAGCTGTCCTATAGGCCCACAAGGCCTCAGGAAACCTATCATCCCAGTCTCTGTGATGCAGTTGCACAGTCTTTGTGAGGAAGGCCTCTATCACTTGTTGGTTGATTCCACTTGGCCATTGGCTTGGGGGTGATAGAGAGAAGACTTTCTGTGTTTGATATTATATTGCTCAGTAAGAGCCTTGACAAAATTTGAGGCGAATTTTGTCCCTTGGTCAGTGAATATTTCTTGAGGTACCCCAAAACAAGTGAAAATTTCTCGATAGAAAGTCTACAATGATTGTTCATTGGTGAATGCCTAGGAGCCTTGGCCACCCATTTTGTTACATAGTGCATGAAAAATAAGATGTACTTTCCCTAAGGACATAGGTTGATAGGTCCTACAAAATATAAGGCCCATTTTTTCAAAGGGTTCGATCACTACTTGGGCTTGGGGCGACATTTCTTCGACTACTGTAGGTTTTTCCATTCTTTGGAAATCATCGTGGTATGCAGTATTTTCTTGCATTCTGCTGAAGATGGATTTGGCCAATAATAGCGAATGTAGAGATCTTGTAAAGTTGTCCGCTTTTTGTCGAGAAAAATAACTATCCTTCACATGGGCCATCGTAGAGCCTCTAAATATATCCCTGCATTTTAGTCTTTTGAACACATTTTTTGATTACCAAATCAGGTCCCGTTAGGTATAGGGTATCCTCATGCCACATATAATTGTCACTTAGATGAATAATTCTTTTTTTTTCTCTAGATTTCATACTTTGAAATGAGATTTCATGTTACAAGATAGTTGGCTATGTATGCATACCGAGGGGTGTAAGTAGAAATGGAAATAAATTCTCATCCGGAAAATCATAATCTACTGGAGTACTATCACCTACATGAATAAGTCTAGAAAAGAAATCAACAACCAAATTATCTCTTCCAGGCCTGTCTATGTTAGTGATATTAAATTATTGTATTAACAACAACCATCTAGTTACTCTAGCATTTGTAGCAGGGTTGTTCATTAGAAATCCTGTGATAGCTAAATTGGTCGGTGTGCACAAAAACTTAGGTATCACGTTATATAGTGTCTAAACTTGTTGATGGCATGTACTCTATGATAAAAATTCTTTTTAAGCTCGACAATGTAATTCACTTCAATATGGGAGAGATTTTTGTTGACAAAGCATATAGCATAAGGAATATTCCCTTCCCTTTGTCCTAATATAGCTCCCAAGTGTGTCGGGGGCATCTATGCAAATATGGAAAGGAAGAGACTAGTTTGGACCTCTCAAAGCAGGGGCACTTGAAAGTTTTTTTTAATATTTCAAAGGAGATTTGGCCTTGCTCACATTTCTTATGAGAAATTCAGCATCTTTTGTTAGCAGTTTGAAAAGGGGGCAACTAGGTTTGTAAAAAATTGAATAAACCTCCTATAGTAAGCCAGCAATACCTTTAGAAACTTTCGACTTCCTTTTGTGAGCTAGGGATCTTGATTTGGAAATAATGTCAATCTTGGCAAGGTCCACTCTTATTCATCTCTTTGGAGATGTGGTGACCTGACGATTCCTTGATGAGAAAAATTCTAGATTTTTTAGTGAGAGGTTGGTCTCTTTACCCCTAACCAATACCTTCTCCAAATTATCCAATGACTATTGGAAATCATTTCCATATAACGTGAAATCATCCATGTAGACTTCCACACAATCATTGGTTAAATCAAAGAAAATAAGCCAGAACCAACCCTCTGACATTAGCAGGGACATTACATAACCCAAAGGGAGAACTCTATAGGCATAGGTCCCCAAGGATAGGTGAATGTGGTCTTATCACGGTCTTGGTGAGGGGTACGATTTGGTTATAACCACTAACCCATCCAAGAAAGAAAATACCTCTTCCCGGACAAAGTGTCTAAGACTTGATCTATGAAAGGAAAAGGAAAGTAGTTTCTATAGGTGGCCTTGTTTAATTCTCAAAATTCCACACAAATCCTCCATTTCCATTTTTATTTGGTACCGATACAACTAAATGGGAGACCACTTATATATGATATAGGGTAGTAGTGGCTTGTATTAGTTTTTGGAGTTCTTCTTTTTACTATATCTTTCAAGGCTAGATTCATTCTTTTTTGGGGCTACCTAACATGATTGAAATCCTCTTTGATGTAAAAATGGCGAGTACAAATAGAAGGATGGATTCCTTTCATGTCAAAGTAATCCCATGCAAAATCATCAGAATCCCCTTGAATCATTTGTATCAACTTTTGTTGATGATCTGTTTTTAAGCTAGCATTGATATACAAGTATTTTCCAGGACTGATTTCAATAGTTTGAATAGTTGATTCTTTCCCCTTCTCTATTTGTGAAACAATGGTTGTTGTAGAGTGGGAAGATGCCAAATTTCTTGAAATTTGGGGCTAAAGATGTATGTGTAGTTAGGGGAAAGATTGAGGATAATTGATGCATGTTGAGAGTCGACCAAGAATAGACTTAAGATTTGTTATTCAGTTTGATATTATACTCCTTTACTTGTTCAAGTGTCAACAAGGGATGAATGTAATCCTCCTCTCCATAGGGATTCTCCAACCAGAGAGGAACTTTAGTGGTTGGTTGGGTGGGGGGAAAAAGGATAGGATTTTTGACTTTGGAGTCCATTTGAGATTGTCATTTCTCTAGATCAAAAGCTAATGAATGCATCAACAGTGGCCAAATAAGGTTGATTAGAATACTCTTGGAGTCTGGTTTGGGGGATTTGGGATGAATTATAAGAAATCCGCAGGGTATTCCCAAGGAGGCTAATGTAATTGTTATATCATCTAAACTCCCTACTGGGGTGATGACGGATTTATCTACAAGCTCCATGGAAGTTTTGTGTTGGTCTTAGGTGATCTTGTTGTAGTGTTTTCATAGTGTTCATTGACATCACATTGATTGCTGCCCCTAGATCAATCAATGTGTTAGGTAAGACAACACCATTGATTTCTATGGTTACCAATGGGTTCCCTGGATCACTATACTTAGATGGCATTTCTATTATAAACTTTGATAAATGCCCTACCACTTGTATGACATGAGTCTCCTTCCTCTTTCTCCCTATCTTTTTAATGCGAAGGTCCCTTAAAATTTTAACATAGATAGGTATGTATTTAATGGCCTGTAGTAGTGGGATCTTTACACATATGTTTTGGAGTTTAGTCTCTAGATGGAATTTCTATTATAAACTCTGATAACTGCCCCACCACCTGTATAATAGGGAGGCTCTCCTTCCTCTTTCTCCCTATCTTTTTAATGCGAAGGTCCCTTACAATTTTAGCATAGATAGGTATGTATTTAATGGCATGTAGTAGTGGGATATTTACACATATGTTCTGGAGTTTAGTCTCTAGATTATGTTCTATAGGTTCCTTAGTTTTCTTTATGAGCAACCTTTATGGGTAAGGAGGATTCATTTCCTGAGGTGCTTTTTCTACAAGGGAGTTGGGAGAAGGAATTTCTTGTTGTGCTGGAGTGTTTCTTTCTTCATTTAATAGATTTAAAGTAATTTGTTCTTCTCTTTGAATTGTTTGGAAATCTATTTGTTCTTATTGATTTTTGTGATTATATACTTATTCCTCTTGGATGACATAGTGGGATTTGTTTTGTTTGCAACCCTTCCCGGTCCTAATTAAATTCCATTGAATGGAGATGGCATTATTACATATGTAGAGAAGGTTTGTGCTTCAGCGTTTTTGTATAGGTTGTGTTGGCTTGTTATTTGGATTGTAATGGAGTTGTGCAAGAATAGGGGCGGTGAGGAGGGTTTTGGGATAGGTGAAACTTGCATTTGTTTTTGCATATTTGGATTCATGGGTAGTTTGATTTGTTGTTGTAACTATGGGGGTGGAAGAAGAGTAGGGGTGTTAAATCTTGAGCAACTGGGAAATATTTGAAGGGTATTGTGGATAGGTGGGAAAATTTGTTGGTTGGAAAAGAAAATTCCCATATATAGTTCATTTCCACCCTTGTTTCCAAGGTTGGGTTTGTGTTGACCATTGAGGGTAATATATGGGGGGTACCCATTGCTGTTGGGGGTATTTATTATTGTAGTTGGGTCTATAAATATGTTGGGGTTTTATTGTCTCCATGGTCTCCTAGGGGGGTAGGATGTTTTGGGTTCTCCTCCTCCCTTGAACATATCCTTGAGTCTGGGGAGAGAAGGGTATTCATTAGTAGGATGGTCCTCTATACAGAGACCACATATTTCAATAACATTAGGGGGCATTCCTTTTCGAGGTGTTTCCTCCTACACTGATGACAAAATTGCTAACGCAACATTTCTTCCTCTTGTTTTCTCTTAATTTTCATGAGTATCTAGTTGGGAAGTGATGTGGTGTTTAGGATATCTGTTTTAATTTTTTCTAATAGATAATTTCCTAGTTCAATCCTAGTGACACCTGCTAATGTGGGTTTAACAATTCTGTTGTAGGATCCCTTATACTTTTCCCTGTTTTATCTTGACTGTGAGAGTATCTTTTTCAATACTCTACTGTAATGTCTGCAAATGGATTTTTGGTACACATCCATAAATCATGAGGTTTAACACTTCAATGAAATCACCCCTTTCACCCTTTAGAAAGATAGTCCTAACTATAGTTGTGTCTAAGGAGAAAGCTGCTTAGTCTTTTGGTAATTGTATAAGAACCTCTCTAGGTAATCTTCTAAGCTTTCTTCTTCTGATTGTTGTATTTTGAATATATCATTCCTAGTGTCTCTAGGTCTGCAGTAATCTTGGTGTTTCTGGAGGAAGGTCTCCTTCATACCATCACAAGATGAAATAGTGTGTTCCCCTAAGATCATGAACCACCATAGTGCCGAATCTTTTAGTGTGGTTGGAAAGAGTTTTAATTTTTTTAGCATTATTTGTGTAGTTATATCTCCTACACAATATGTCAAATTCAAATAGAAATGAGTCAGGGTGTTCTATTTACATACCTCAAAAATGATGAAGTGAAGATAATGGAATGTTCTTCATAGAAATGTCTTTAGCGATATCCAGTATGGGGAATCAAATGTCTCTGTTTTCATTAGCTATGTTTCCCTCTTCTTCTTCCATGTCTCCAAACAACCTGTAGAGGGGTGGTGAAGTTTCTCCACTGAGTAATGGTTCCACCACTGCGTTACTTGGTATCTCTAGTTGTTCCAAGGGTTTTGTGTGGCCTTCCAACAACAGATGCAACCTCTTCTATTTCTACCTCAGCTTCTTTTCCAGCTTCTCCTTTGGATGGTGTCGTGAGTGATTCCTCTCTTTCTTGTTGTCTTATGTGGATATGAACAATGGATTCAAGATTTGAGTGCCTTTTGTTGTTGTTGTTGCAATTGCTTCCTTTGAGCTCTCTCCTATGAGAATTTATCCTACAAAAAAATTATCTGAATTAGTATGGGGGGGGGGTTGTTGTTTGCTTTTCTAGATTTTAGGAGATTTTAGGAGCAGTAAATCTACCTTTGTTATCCTAATACCTACTCATGAAATAAATTTGAATGAAATAAATGAAAAATGTAGATTCCTAATTATTAAAGGTATGAGGACAACCTGACTTTGGAGAAAACCCAACAAAGTGGATGCACAGGTTCTTACCTCTGCGTCTTACCCTCTTCTCTCACCCTCATATTTTCCTTAAATCCAATCAATACTTCATCAAACCAATCAAAACTCAAAATGCTACCTATTGCCATTTACAACTCACGACAATGACACCAGTACGTTGTATAAATATCAATTCAATATCATATGCTGCAAATATCAATCTGGGATTCATAATCAAAGGTTGTTACACACTTATATGTCTTGAGAATGGGTAGCTTGCTTCATTACATTGCATATGAAATAATTAATAACATAATAACTTTGTTTCTAATATTTCTAAATGCTTCAAATATCTCTGAACTTAGAAGAGAAACTGATAATGAAACTCAAACAAACAACCAATCAAAGAGATGTTATCCTAAAGAACGAAGTTTGTTCATTGTAGGCTCATGAATTAAATGGATGAACCCAGAAGCATCTCTGCTAACGATGAAATAGTGATTAACAATCAACTCCAATCACTCTTGAAATCAAAATCAACTCTAGCTTCATGTAATTCAAACAAGCCAGTACAAGGAATATTCAGTATAATTGAGAGACTTCATTACAGAGCATGAAGATGGGGTATAAATTCTTCCGTTTCCTTGATGTACTAAATCTACTGCAATCATAAATTCAAGATATCAGTCCCACGCTTCAAATCATTAAATGGCCATCTCTAACATTTGAGAATGAAATATCTATTCGATGTACTTGATTATTCACCAATCCAAAATGATTAACTCAATGCTGAACTATGAAAATAAATTAAAGATCATTAACACACACACACTACTGTAAAAATACTCACACAATCACACCCGGAGACATATCTGGGGGTTTATATAGTTGGGGTGATGGGCCCTTGTAGAACCAACAAGGAACCTCTTAAGAAAGTAACAGACTAAATTTTTTCACTCACATCCAAGAATTTACATGAAAGATCTTTTGTATTAGTTCAGTTGGTAAATTGGATCAACGGTCTTTTACTTCCTACATAAAAATGATATGTATGGTGCAGTTGGGTAACATGCCGTTACATTCCTTACTATCACCCCTATCCTATACAACATTCCTTATATAGGATAAGATAATACTATCAATATCTATAGATAAGCATTAAAAGGTTTGAGAAATTTCTCAATTAATATTTACATGAATTTCTAGGGTGAAGCTCCATCCTCATGACATGAATTGCATGAGCGATGGAGTCTCTCTTATTCTGGAAAACTGATTTGGGAGCTTTTGTTCAACTGCCTTCTCGAAATATTCACCATCATCTTGATGCGTAGCGGGTGCATTACAGGAAAGCAGAGGTTTGTGAGGGCCACACCTGATCATGAATCTGAGTACCAGAATGGGCGCAGAGCAGATAGTACCAAAATAGCACATGACTTGGTACCAAAATAGATTTAGGAAGTGAGATGGTGCCGGGGATCAAAGCTGCCTTAGTCTGGGAATGGATTTGGTGCAGTTGCATGATATTTGTGTGCTGGAATGGTGCAAGTCACCAGGAATAGGCTTCTCATAAATCAAGCTTGATTAGGACTATACAAGAAATAAAAAAATTTAATCGAATTATTTCAAGAAAGTTAAACAAACATGGCCCGTCATCAATTTCCTCTTGTGAACATGAACAAGGTCATTTGGTATGTGTTTGGGAGTAAATAGTGAAGTATGGGTTTATAACATAGGCAAAAAGGCTCAGATATAATGTAAGATAGGGTATTATACATGTCAAAACAAAGACTCAACAAGAGATTGCTGGCAATCGCATTGCTACATCCTCTTGTTCTTTAAAGCTGAAACAAAATTAGGGGCAGATTAGTGAAACTCATAAGGTGTTCCTTCCTAATGGTTCACTTTTAATAGAGATAATGCTCCAATAAAAAAAGGGCATAATTAGTAGCAGGGGACCTATAAGATAATATATCGGAATAAATAGAAAATACTTTTGATTTGCTCCAAAGCTCCATCAAGTTGACCCTACACCTTCTTTACCTTTTCTTTTACTCTGCTAAGATCAACAAAGGTTTCATTTTCAATTGATGACATGGCTCATAGTTGTCTCAAAACTTGTTGATTCTCTGTTACTGTCTGATCTAGGTGGATGTAGTAAGCGCACCTTTTCCAAATGGCTCAAAGCGATTGATGCACCCGTTTTGGCAATTTACTATTTTAAGGAGTTCTTCGATTCCTAAACTTCCAGGGCCATTTTGAGGGGTCAAATGAAGGGATTTTTCAAGATATAGGTTCTCAATGATATGGAAGGAATAGTGGAGCCCCCAAAATGAATCTCTCGACAATACCTTTCCAACAAACTATCTGCGCCTAAAAGCGAGATGGAGTTCCTTCCCTAATGGATTTCACTTTTAATAACAGATAATGCTCCAATAAAAAAAGGGCATAATTAGTAGCAGGGGACCTATAAGATAATATATCAGAATAAATAGAGAAAATACTTTTGATTTGCTCCAAAGCTCCATCAAGCTGACCCTACACCTTCTTTACCTTTTCTTTTTCTCTACTGAGATCAACAAAGGTTTCATTTTCAATTGATGACATGGCTCATAGTTGTCTCAAAACTTGTTGATTCTCTGTTACTGTCTGATCTAGGTGGATATTGATGGCCACCCACCTTTTCCAAATGGCTCAAAACAGTGTTCTGGCCATTTTGGCAATTTACTATTTTTAGCAGGTTTTAACTTCCGGGACCATTTTGAGGGTCCAAATGAAGGTTTTTCAAGATATAGGTTCTCAATGATATATGAAGGAATAATTGAGCCCCCAAAATGAATCTCCTCGACAATACCTTTCCAACGAGCTATCACACGCCTAAAACGGAGATCGTATGCAAAAGTTACGACCCCGGGAAGTTGATGTACTCACTTGCCCAAACGGGGCCCACATGACTTTTGGC